>JACEEZ010019858.1:107500-187500 GCA_016584305.1 Chionoecetes opilio | reverse complement strand
GACCCGCTGTTGAACATGAAAGTGATGTGGGTAGCGCGTATGCAGTGTGTTTATGGGTGATGTAGGATGCGTGAAGGTAGTGTGGATGTGGGTGATGTGACACTAATCCACGTGTGGATGCGTGTGGAACGATGGGATGGAAGTGGATAGTGATGTGTGGGAAGTGGATGGATGATGAATGGTGGGATAGGGGGCTTGTATTCCACACTTAACACTAATGTAGGGCAGGATGTCATGTAAAAGGTGCGGTAAGTGTGTAGGTTACGTACCTTACGTTAGATTAACATTGAGGATAGAGGAACAGCGCATGTAGAACTAGACGCCCTACAAGTAAGCAACTTGTAGGTTGTCGTGGCAGTATAATAGCCACCTTAGAAAAGTTGCGTTAGAGTGGTAGTAATGGAGGAGGAATTTGTACACTAACACCATCTGAGAGAGGAGGCAGTGAGAGATACGTGCTTATTCTAATGACAGAAGTGTTAATCTCTGTGAGAGAGAGATTAATTTGCACCACTTCTCTAGTGAGAGAGAGAAAGAGAGAGAGATGAAGGTCCCCTAGAAAGAATGTAAAGTTAGAAATTCTTGCTTTAGAGGGTGCATACAGATTGCACTGAACACTTAAACCGCTAGGTTGTCGTTAGACGCCAAGGATGTGCTTGGCTCTGAGCTTTGCTCGTTGGGTGGATAGACGCAGGAGTATGTATGCCTCGCAAAGGAGGTGAGCCTTATCCAAGTATTGAGGGTATGGAGTAGATCCAGTCGTGATTTCTCCCTACGCACCTACGCCCAGGATTAGTGGGTAAAAGAAAAGAACCATTGCAGACTAGAGGGACGAGTCCTAGTCGCGACTCTATAGGGCTTAGGCTTGACAAATAGAGAAAGTGAGAAGGTTCTCATTTCAAGGGAGTGAAGGCATTACATTAAATACGTATTCCCCAAACTGGTCAAATCTACTCTGGGTGAGGGAAGTGATAAGTTAAGAATACATACTATCTCATTTTGTTGTAAATTTGTTGGAAGAATTGGAATGTGCGGGATGAGAATATTTGTTTGTGAGTGATAAGAAAATCCTAAAGAAAATTTATATGAAATTTGTGTGATGGATTTGATAATTTTTTTTTAGTTAGATATCCGGTAGGATGCTTGATGAAGGACTGAGGCATAAGGAAAATTTTTTTTGGGGGGAAGAAGCTATGTAACGCGAGAAATTACATTAATAGGGGAAGAGATGAAATAACACATAAGTATCAATAAGCTAACGAGGAATTTTCCTCCACGCCTCATTCCTGAATCACTGGTTAGGCTTATATTTTAAACCAGTAGTAATTAGACACGTAGCGAAACGAGGTGAGAACGGGGATTCTAGGTTAGAATAATTTGAGAAGCAGCTCGAAGTTCGTTGAGTTAAGTCGCCTGTGGGGAGGTGATATTCTCGCCCTTGGTAAAGGGTCCAAGGTAGGATGCTGTTGGCGGAACCAGGGGGCCAAGCGCTCACAAATTAGCAGAGGGGGCAACCACAACATGTCACAGCCAGCCGTGTGAGGACAAGGAGAAAAGAAGGAAATAGAAAAATAAGTGAGAGGGAAACAGTTGGAAGTGGGATAGACTACGTATACATTATATTAGGATAACGACTTGAGCATTACATGTGCGTATCGTTAAGGGGTAACAGTGCGACTGAAGTTACCAAAGATAGTAAATTATATTAGGATAACGACTTGAGCATTTCGCGTGCGTATCGCTAGGAGGGAAGGAAGACTTAATATTAAGATAACTTGTGAATGTATAATAACTACATAATGGAGACAGTAAAGAATTAAATATATTATAATTAGAAATATATATTAACGCGTTATCATTCTGTTTCCAACCAGTCCTTACATATTTTCTTAAATCTTTTATTTTTGTTCAATCATATATTTTTTCCCACTTAATGTGGGTGGTGGCAGCGGAGTAACCAGGACTGTAGAGTACACTCCCAAGGTGGGCACTACATAATGGTAACAAAGGTGTAGATGGACGAAATGACCATTACAGATGCACGCACGCACGCACGCACACATACATACATACATACATACATACATACATACATACATACTTACATACATACATATACACTAGGGTCCCGCGTAAAACGTGTTCGCATAGAGCGTTTCTCCTATAGAACGAACAACCTAAAATATTAAAATTTGAAAATTAATAAATATATATATATTATTTTTAATAAATAGAATTCCATAATTTTTGTTAGGAACGAATGCGATCATATAGAACGATTCCGCCATCAAAGTAAGTCAAATCCGAGGAGTTCACATATAGAGCGCCGAAATATCGTATAGAATGTCAGGTGACGTGATGTAGATGCACATTGTGACGTCACTGTCGTCTGAGTCGCTTGGTTTTTTCGCCAAGCCAAGCTTTTTTTGCCTCATAAGAACATAAGAAAATAGGGAAGCTACAAAAGGCCGTGAATCCTACAGGAGGTAGTTCCTGTAACGTAGGGTAGTTCCTGCCTCAGTGACGAACCCACACATAAGGCAGCGAATTTTGGTGAGCAAGCCGCCATAAGAAGGCTTGTGGCAGCTTGAGTTTTCTGTTAACTCGAGGCACTTTTCATAAGCCGGCTTGCCCAGCTGGCGCAAGCCGTGGCAAGGGTGGGTGAGGAGGGGCACGGCGGCGGCGTGTCGCCACGGAGATGAGGTGAGGGTGGCATGAGGTGGGGAACGGAGGTAGCGACCACGCAATTCTCATCCATTACTACCAAAAAAAACGTTCTTGTGAAGGATATATGTTGTGATCCATTCACGATATTGTCAGTTATTGTAATTTATTGATGGCTTTCATTCGAAGGTACACTTTCTAGGTTGTGGGTTGTGGTGGCTTGGTATCGTTGTCGATGTGGTTGTGTTTACAAGTTATCAGCTGTGAGCGGGTATAGCCGCAACCAGTTCTGGCGAGGCACGCAAGCGAGAGTCAAGCCAGGTTTATGGCAACTTGCTCACCAAAATTCGCTCCTGACGAAAACCAGAGAGTAAACGAACGTAGGCAGACCCTCATAACTCAGTACATTCGCCCTGCCAATGCACCACAGCCTGCCCCTGCCGACGCTGCCCCTGCCAGTGCACCAAGGCCTGTCTCTGCCGATGAGCAACAGCTTGGCCCATCAAACGAGCCCCAGCCTGGCCCTTCAAATGAACCCCTGCCCAGTCTGTCAGAGTTTGAGGGGTTTATGATGGACGTGGCAGAAATGCAAGGCCAACGCTCACTCGCCACACTCCGAGCTCTGGGTCACACTGCGTCGTCATCCAGTGACGAATGAGTGATTTCCAAGATGCCTCGGAACCCCTCGCCCCAGGTACATAATCCCTATTATATTTAAGGTAAGCAACAATATGCCTATTTCATCATTTCTATGCATAACTTATCATTTATATATGTTTTGATATGCATGGGTGTGAATGAGTATAAATGTACAGGTACGGTAGGGAGAACCGATCAACCAATATAAATTTTTCCCATAGGTTATGTGTTTCACATAGAGCGAATTCACATAGAACGACCTCGTTTATCGACAAATTTCTTGCTTTATATGGGACATTAGTGTATGTATATATATATATATATATATACAGTCAAACCTCTGGTTTCGAACGTCTCCCTTTTCGAACAAATCGGTTCACGAACAGAATTTCAAACTCATAATTGCACCGGTTGCCGTACGATAACTCGGTTGCCGAACAAGATTTTTTTTTTTTTTTTTATCATAAAGGACTGGCCAAGGGCACACAACAAAAGAGGTAACACAAAGCTCGTTTAGTTGCCAGTCCCTATAAAGAAGACAGTAAGAGAATAAAAAAAGTTATAATGAAAAAAATGCTATAATAAAAAATGTTATATAATATTACATTGCATTTATAGGCATTTTTATGCATGCAATACAGCTAAAAAGGCAAAAAAAGGTCTTTATTTTGGGGGTCAGGAACGAATTTAATCCATTTCATTTGTTTCTTATGGAAAAATGTCTTTGGGTTTTAGAACAATTCGGTTTTAGAACAACTTTTGGGAACTAATTATGTTCGAAAACCGAGGGCATGTCTATATATATGTTCTGATGCTGTCCAAAATAGAGAGGCAGCTCACAGACGGTATGGTACCGTAACCATCCATCTCCTGAAACTCATGCCCTATATATTTCTGGCGGTAATCATGCCAAATCTTTGCTTCAACTTACCAAAAACTCCTTCATTCATAGAAAATGTCAAAATCTTTCTGAATCGAATTCCTCTCGTGACTTCTGGCATCTAGCTAATAACATCTCTAACAATTTTTTTTCTTCATCTTTCCCTCCTATGCTTCACCCAGATGGCTCCACAGCTGTCTCATCTACTTCTAAAGCTGAACTCTTCGCTCAAACCTTTGCTAAGAATTACACTCTGGTTGATGAAGGGCTTGTTCCTCTCATCACGGAGAGATGCCACCGAGCGCCTAACTTCTGATCTTTCTATAATTTCTGATTGGGGCAAAGCAAACCTTGTTTGTATGCTCAACTTGTTCACCTATCACAACACCTACCAGATAACTATCCTTTCTTCATGACACTCACTATCCCTTATTCTACATGACATACACAAAACTCGTTTCCCGGACTAATAGGGGAGCACTGGTCCGGCACCTCAATATCAACAACACTCCGCGGACTTTACGTCCCTGAGCATGCTGCACCTGGCGGAGCAGCAGAAAGTGTTCATAGTCTCAGAACGTTCCTGCACCAGGGCATGGTAGGGGGGACAAACGGAGGCTGTGCAAGTCGAACTGGAGCTGCCCGTGTGCCAAATGTAACATATGACCGCTGAGCATGCTGCCACCTGGCGGGAGGCAGCAGAAAGTATTCAATAGTCTCAAGAGACATTCCTGCACCAGGGGCAGTGGGGGTCAGGGGACTAACGGAGGCTGTGCAGGTGAACCGTGAATGTCGTGTGCCCAAATGTAAACAATACGATTGCTGAGCATGCTGCCACCTGGCGGGAGGTGCGGACACTGACCAGGGGTGACAGAGACGCTCGGACCACTGGACAACTTTGTCAATTTACGAACAGGACCAGGCATTTCAACATTTAAAAAAAAAATAATAATAATAATTGTCCGCGACTCTGACATATCCCCGGACCTCGGATTTTGTCCGGCAAATCCATATCCGGGAAATGGAGGTCCGGGAAATCGAGGTTTGTGTGTACTTGGACAGTCCTTTACTAAAAATCTGAACTAGAAATCTCACATCTCATCTCTTGCTAAAACAGCTTCCAAGAACTTAGGTGTCCTGTGCCTTCTGCGTCCATTTTTTTCTCCCTCCCAGTTGCTTGCTCTGTACAGGGGCCTTATCCGCCCATGTATGGAGTATGTCTCACATGTTTGGGGGGATCCACTCATACAGCTCTCCTAAACAGGGTTGAGTCAAAAGCTTTTCTTCTCATCAACTCCTCTAACTGACTGGTTCAATCTTTAAATCATCGCCGCAATGTTGCTTCTCTTGCTATCTTCTACCGTTATTTTCATGCTCACTGCTCTTCTGAACTTGCTAACTGCATGCCTCCCCCCCCCGTGGCCTCGCTGCACAAGACTTTCTACTTATTCTCATCCCTATTCTGTCCATCTTCCTAATGCAAGAGTTAATTAGTATCTTTACTCTTTCATCCCTTCCATTGGTAAACTCTGGAACTCTCTTCCTGTTTCTATTTTTCCACTTTCCTACGACTTAAATCTTTTCAAGAGAAGAGTGATAAGACACCTCCCGAACTAAATTGGCCCACCCCCGTTCCTTTATTCTCTTACGGTCTTCTTTATAGGGACTGGCAACTAAGCAGGCTTTGTGTTACCTCTTTTTTTTGTGCCCTTGGCCAGTCCTTTGGATGTAATAAAAAAAAAAAATATATATATATATATATATATTATATATATATATAATATATATATATATATATATATATATATATATATATATATATATATATATATATATAATACTCTCTCTCCCTGTGTGCTGTTTGAGTCTTCATTCTACTGTCATGAACACCTTTATTACCATTATTATTATTATTTATATTATTATTTTTACTCTGACTACCTTTAATCATCTCTATGCACATATTAAATAAAAGAAGAGGAGGAGGAAGAAGGGAAGGGTTTTTATCACTATGCTAAACTGTGTCACACTATTCTATCCGGGTGGTAGAAGGAAGAGGAGGAAAAGGCAAGAATTCTATTGTTCCACCTTCCACCCAACCAATCACAAAGCAGCTCTCTTGCTAAGCTTTGTGGGTGAACAGTTTATTCGGATACAATATATTTAAGAAAATCACCGCCTCTCGACTCTTTTGGGCAACTGTACCAACCTTTGTTCCCAGCATTTGTTGAACAATCTAATCAACCATTTTACTATACACCATCTCTTCCATTTATAAGCATTTCTGATTATTCCATCCAATTCAGGCGACTTTCCACTCTTAATTTTCTGTAATGCACACATCACCTCATTTTGTTGATCTCTTTATATTCCTCCACCTTTACTTTTCACTCACCCTCTATCTTAACAGGCCACTTTTGCTTCTCTCATTATTTACATCAAGCAAACTTTCAAAATACTCTACCCACCTTTTTACACTATCCCTTCCCTATAGAACATCTCCATTTGTGCTCAGGATCATGATGTTTGCTCCCTTACCCTTCTCATATTGTTTACTTCTTCCCAAAAGTGTTTTTTATCCTCCTAAAAGTTTTGAGATCTGTTCTTCCCCTACCTTTTATCGGCCCTATTTTTTGTTCATTCTCAAAGCATCACTTACATTGCCTGGTCACAGGTGGCACCAAGAGCTGTGTTGTAATGATGATGCAATGTATGACACTCCAACAGGGCAGACACCCCTGCTAAGCTCCGTTGAGACTGGTTCACAAATGCACTTATGTGATCCAGGCGAGGATGGATCTGAGGAAAGAATTCAGAGTTGATTGATGTATGTGGTGATACATACTGATAAATAGTTTTCTCATTTACAGCATGTTTTGTCTTTCTACTGAAAACTTCGCAATGTAGAAATAAATCCTTTAGACATCACACAACCATTCATATATATGAAAACCATCACTAACTCCTCCTCATTCATCAGTGAATGTCTTCAGTGTCCCAATGAATTAGGTTGTAAACTACCTATCCTGCTGTTTTGAATACTTTCTGTAAATCCCAAGCCATGGTGATTGTATGGGAACAATTGCACTGATTGTCTATCTGGCACTTCCTTAAGACAATAATTCAAATGAATGATGTCTTACAAATCAGTTGAATGAACTTGGGTGTGGCAATCACTTGTCCTTTGGCCTAATGCAGCTGACCATTCATCATTGACCAATGGGTTATAAGCCATACTTGAGTTACGAGACTAAGTCAACTTTTTTATGGATATCTAAACTATACGTGGATGGTGTAATAGGAGATAAAAGCAAAAGTTGAAGATGTTAGTGTGGAAATGTATGTAAACGGCAGCAAATGGCTGTTGAATACAATTATTTTTGCAGATGATACAGTTCTGATTGCGGAGAATGAGAGAGACTTACAGAAACTTGTAAATATGTTTGGTATGCAAAAGATGGAGGTTGAGGGTGAATGTTAACAAAAGTAAGGTGATGGTTTTTGAAAGGAGTAAAAGTGAAGTAGTAGACTTTGAAAGAGCATATAGAGTAAGAGTTGAATGTCCATAGAAATGTGAAATTAAGCAGAATGAGACCAAATTGGAAGGGGTGCAGGAACTTCAGTATCTTGGTTTGATGATGTGCAGGCATGGCAGCATGGAAGGTGAGGCGAGAGATGAGCGCTGCAAGGAAGGAAAATCATTGGACCTCATAAGAAATAATTTCCTCATAAGAAAGTTCTTCTAGCTCTGGTACCATCTATGTTGCCATTCTCTGTAGCCTCTCCAACTTTTTCACATGCTTCTTTTTATATGGGGATCATACAATGGCAGCATATTCCATTTTTGGTCAATCATTATAGTAATTATCTTTCTCATCATATTTTTGTCCATGTAATAAAATCAATCAATCATTGGGGGCATACGCCCGGGGGCGCGTCGCCTCGGCCACCCTACGACGCCACTCCCGGGGGTCACCACGCGAGAGTCCCCATGCAGGCTCCCTTCCCATACCAAGCAACTCTCGACAGGAAACATCAACTTGCCCCAGCCACGAGCCTTGTGGTCGCCCCCTTGGCCTCTTCCACGCCAGATTGTCTCTTACAGATACAACCCGATGGGAAGGATCGGTTTCAGGGTAGCGTGCCACATGCATATATAGCCGAAGTTGGCGCTGACAGACTATGCAGGTAATAGGCCTCAATTCAGTTTTACGGTGAAATCGCTGATTTGACACGTACCGTATTTTACGGCTTATAAGATGCACTTTTTCCCCTAAAAAATTACCTGAAAAATACTCATGCGTCTTCCAAGACGAATGTTATAGGAGGTTAGCTTAGGTAGCTATTCAATTCAGCCTCTTGTATGATGTAACCTCAGTACTTTCCTGTTAAGAGTATTTCAAATACTATAAGACATTCAAATCAACTGATTTGTCCTCACCCCGTGATGTTTACTATGGTACTGGCGGGAACTTTTCTGCCTCGGCAGATTGGCAACATAAGAACATAAGAAAATAAGGAAGCCACATATGGCCGAGAGACCTACACGTGGTAGTTCCTGTTACTTAACACCACCTACATCCACCTCTTTTCCCCGTCCATGAATATATCCAGCTCCTTTTTTTTTAAATCCCTATCGACTCCGCACTGACCACCTGATGTCTGAGTCCATTCCAACAGCGCCAACTATTGTCTGCTAGTGTTGATTGTTGTTGTTACCATTTACCAGGCTGTCACACGTATCACAAGCTCTTTTCAGTCCTGGATATTATCACCTACAAGCTAGAAGCTGTACAATACGCCAAAGAACATGGGAACAGAAGCAGCAGAAAGACACTTCAGACCACCGCCTACCGAGAAAGTCAGTAGATTTTACTACATGCTTCCTATTGGTAGAAAAAAAAAAATTCTTAGAAATTTCCTTCCAAAATCAGGGTGCGTCTTCCAAGATGCAGCGTCTTATAAGCCATAAAATACGGTAACCATGCCAGCGATACCCCATGATTCTGCGAAGACACTTATTACCAAAGGCATCGATTCGCCTCTTCAAGTCGCTATTTTAGTGTCCATGTCTCACAACCATAGAGTAAGGCAGGGATCACAAGTGACTTGAAGAACCGGATTTTTGTCCTCCTGCACAGGTACCGACAATGCCAAATACTCATGCTGAGCGAGTCCATAACACCGTGGGCTATGCCAATCCTCCGTAAGAGTTCTTGACGTGACCCACCAATTTCATTATGGACTGCGCTACCAAGGTATGTAAAACTTTCCAAGATCTCAATGTCCTCGCCGCATGCATGAACAGACTGTACTGTTTCATCTAGGAAGCCTCCAAACACCTGGACCTTGGTCTTGAGCCAGGAGACCTCAAGTCCCAAAGGCTTTGCCTCCTCCTGCAGCGCCTTGAGAGCCATCACCAGGACCTCCAGCGACTCAGCAAAGATTACTGCATCATCGGCAAAAACAAGATCAGTGATCTTGGTGTTGCCGACGGATGCTCCACAATCACTTTGATCTACAACTTTGCCCAATACCCAGTCCATACAAGTGTTGAAAAGTGATGGGACAAGGACGCACCCTTGCCTCACTCCTGTATTCACAGGAAAGAAGCTGGATACACCTCTCCCACACTTCACAGCACTCTCAGTCCCAGAGTAAAGACCAGTCATCAAACCAATAGATTACACGATTCAAAATAATTAGTTAGAAATAATATATTTACTACAGCATGGAATTTAACTTACATATAGTAATGGATAATATGCAGCCCAATACATAATTTTCAAATCAATGATAGGTACCCTAAATCTTGTGAATTATCTCACACGTGACCTTGGATATGAAGTGATCTGACATCAGCTCGTCCAATCTGGAAAACTGGTATTGGTCTCTAATATGCTGTGTCATATGGCATTCTTGTGCTACATGGCACTCGGTTTGTACACTTCTACAACTATACAGCCTCATCTCCATCGGTACTATATTTCAACAACATCACTTCATCGGTAACTATATTTCCTTCAACCTTTCCTCATAAAAGTTTTTCTAGCTTTGATACCATCTTTGTTGCCATTCTCTGTATCCTGTATCTGTTTCCAACTTTTTCACATGCTTCTTTTTATATGGGGACCATACAATGGCAGCATATTCCGTTTCTGGTCGGATCATTGTAGTAATCTAATGTAGTTTCTCATCATATTTTTGTCCATGTAATGAAATGCCACTCTAATATTCTTTAACATCCTCTATGTATCTTCAAATTATTTATTTATATGTTTCGTAGGTTATTCTGCATTATCACTCCCAGGTCCTTTTCTTCATGAACCTTTGCAATTACTCCATTTCTCATTTTATATGGTCATTTATCTCTTCACTTTTTCTAAATTCCATCACATGACACCTATTCACATTAAACTCCATTTCCCATCTTCTGCTCCATTCGTAGATCTTGTTCAGGTCATTTTGTAGTGTTTCACAATCTTTATAGCTTTTTATTTTGCTTAATAGTTTTGCATCATTTGCAAAATTTTATAGACTAATAAAACTTTTTATTTCCTCAGTCATGTCATTGATGTAAATCGTGAACATTATTGGTGCCAACACTGATCCTTGTGGTACCCCACTAAATACCTTTCTCCATTCAGATTTTTCCTCCTTTACTACTGTTCTCATTTCTCTTCCTCTCAGATAACTTTCCATCCAGGTTTTGATCACCCCTTTGATTCCTCCTATATTTTCCAATTTCCAAAGTAGCCTCATGTGGAACTTTATCAAATGCCTTTTTAAGATCTAGATATACACAATCTGCCCACCCATCTCTTTCTTATGTTGTATCAATTATTCTTGAGTAAATTCTTAGTAAGTTGGTCACACATGATCTCATTTTCCTAAAACCATACTGGCGGTCTGTTATTATGCCTTAATTTTCCAAATATTTTGTCCATTGCTTCTTTATTATTTTCTCACATATCTTGCATACTGTGCTAGTTAATGACACTGGTCTATAATTTAGTGGTTCATCCTTCTTCCCATTTTTATATATTGGCACTGTCTGCTCTCTTCCACTCCTTTAGCACTTTCCCTGTTGTTAATGAGCACTTTATTATATCATATACTGGTTCAACCAACTGCTTTCTCCACTCTTTTAAAACATAACCCGACACTCCGTCTGGTCCTATTGCTTTTCTCTCCTCCAATTCCTTCAACAATTCAACCAGTGTCAGTGTTTGGGTGCATCCTTTGCTGGAGCCTCCGAGAGCCCCACCCGGGGCAGTTCGTGAGCCCCCAAAGGGTACATGGGACATTTTTGTTGAAGTGTTAACATACCTTATCGTTTTCTACGGATATTTTTCTATCTAAAAATGCCAGTTAGAAGTATATTTCCAGAGGGTGCACGATAAGCCTTCTGGCGACTAGACTAAATAATTAACATACATAAAAAATGTTGTATAAATATCACTTACAAGCTTAGGCTCATAGTGAGCATCAGCAATACGGGTGACTTTGTTGAGGGAGGTGAGTACAATATTAGCAGCTTTCTGGGCATGGGTGAGATAGCGGGTAAAGGGAGAAGGTTGGATTGGATCGCAGCGAAGGTAGTAAGCTGGTACCTTCTCTGATACCAGCTTGCCAAGTTTTTCCTCTAGGAAAGGATTGGGGTCCATGCACCAGTCTGACAGAGCCTGAAAAATGTTTCGATAAGTATGATAAATTTCCCTTATCTTGTTCTTAATAAACACAAATCCTTAAATCGTACTAATGTCACAGTTTATTCAGTTCCGAAAGATCTAAACATAAAATTCAGATGTTAAACCAATAAGTTTGTCAACATATACTCACTACTGAAGTCACTAAATACAGCGAAGTTAAGCCCCAACACAAAATCATGGCTAGTAGTCCAAGTACTGAAAATCTGTAATAAAAAAAAGCAAACCATTACAGATATGTCTTGTCAGGATCTTGGTACATATTACAACTATAATATAAAAAAAATGGACATGTGATAACTTAGAAAAATTGAGAAGAACAAATTTGCAGAAGTAATTAATTACAGTAAAGTGGGCATGGTGGAAAGACTTTCAATAAGAAAACTTTTGAAAAAGAAAGCCAGAAAGGAATGCAAGGACAATAAAATCTATGTACGCAGTTTATGGTTGAGAAGATCATCTAAATATTATTTTGACATGACCCTCCTTGTGGAAAGGTTTTCTACCGTAGATAAAGTCGCCAGGGCAATGTTTTTTTTCTATTTACAGACGTTTGGTGGCGTTCATACTTACATTTCTACATCCATGATTTCTGGAAAGTTAAAAGGGCATATCTGGAGAGTCTGTGTCATTTTGTGTTTTCATCTGTGTCATATTATGGTTATAAATGAATAAATTACCAAAATATCAGCCCAGTGGCAACCTTGGTAACGGCTACTCTAAGATCGCCAGCTAGTGTTTATGTCCTCTCGCCTGAAAGGTGATGAGCTGCTGTCTGTCGTCGCGCGAAAAAAAAACGATTAGTGAAATTTGAGAGTTTATATTTGCAGATACAAAAAATTAAACAACACTGAAACAGGGTAGATTATACAGTCATGATATAAACTACTGTGTATCATCTTCAGTGGCACATACAAATCAGTAGTGAAGCTATAATTTGTAATATATGGCGCCTGGCGACATTAGTGCAGGTGGCGACTATAGTGTTATCTACGGTAAAGGGAATGACCAGCAATTATGGCTGATAGATAGTTTAAAGAATCATAAGCATTAAAAAAGATGCAAATATGGGGAGAATATACCGATACCAGAAGCCATCTCTTATGAAACCCAGTTTAAAAACCACTAACTTAAACATTTCAAGCATTCAAACCAACCCATTCAGCATTGGCTCAGACACCCAACATTGATCTGCCAGCTATCAATCTACAGTCGGCCCAAAAAAACTTAGGACGCCAAAAAATTTAGGGCGGGAATAACGTCCTTAGCTGTTTTGACTATTTCGGTGGGAGCGATTGAATTTTTTTTACTTTTATTGTAGGCAGTGCGTTAGGGTGTCTGCTGTAGATTCCTCGCTGCTGCCCGCTCTGTGTCTTCCAAATCATCATAGGAAGAGGTTGTTGTGTTTGGTTCTCGGACCTTCCTACACCCCCATTCGCCCCTCCATTTTCTACTGACTCCTACAGGTCTACTGACCCATTATGTCGGGCAAATCTCTATCCATTGTGAAGAAGACACATATAGTAACCTTGTATCGAAGTGGGAAAACAATTGGCCAGATAGCGAGGGAGATGTGTGTTTCCAAACATACCGTCTCGGTGTGGTGCAGGCAGGCGCAAGATGGTGAGTTAGAGACTGTTTTGGCGTGGAAAAAAGGGTCAAGGTGACCAAGAAAAACTTCAAAGAAGACTGATCAACTGCTCAAAATTATTATTGACATCAACAATCCTTTTGAGCAGTTGATCAGTCTTCTTTAAAGCTTTTCTTGGTAGCCCTGACCCTTCTTTCCACGCCAAAACAGTCGCTAACTCACCATCTAGCGCCCGCCTGCACCACACCGAGACGGTATGTTTGAAAACACACATCTCCCTCGCTATCTGGCCAATTGTTTTCCCACTTCGATACAAGGTTACTATATGTGTCTTCTTCACAATGGATATAGATTTGTCCGGCATAATGCTTTAGTAGACCTGGAGGAGGCGGTAGAAAATGGAGGGGCGAATGTGGGTGTAGGAAGGTTGGAGGAGAACCAAACACAACAACCGCTTCCTATGATGACTTGGAAGATACAGAGTGGGCAGCAGCGAGAAATCTACAGCAGACACCCTAACGCACTGCCAGATATACAAAGAATGTATGAAAATTCAATCGCTCCCACCTAAATTGTCAAAACAGCTAAGAACGTTATTCCCGTCCTAGGTTTTTTGGCGTCCTAAGTTTTTTTGCGCCGACTGTATATATCCATATAGAATAAAATCTCAACTATCCGGTCCCCATGTTTCCGGAAACCCTAAGTATTCGGCAAAAATCTGGCCGGCAAGAAAAAAATAACAAAAAGATTAAAAAAAATCCAAGAAAATAAAAAAATGATTACGAAAACCCGACCTACGTACAATTTGGAATACCCTCGCCGCCCGGCTGTTTATGTTTCGCAACATCCACAACAGCCTCCATTAAGTACATACATACATATTTGCAGTCAGGAAATGCATTTCTGAGTGTACAGTACCTGTGTAAACCTGTTTGGCTGAATGAAATTACATGGGGAATTTTTGCTGCCCATCACATCGCCCCAACGACATCCGCCTCATCACCTGTGCCTTCCTGAGGAAGACTAATGAACTCTTGCAACTGTGATCGATTCACAGGTGTACACCAGGGCGAATATTACTGATTTTGACATCACTGGCCTTCAACAACAACAACAACAACATGGGGATATACATTTATTTATTTATTATTTTCTTACATTCAGGAATATACCCCAAGTATCCAAACCTCTGAATGCAAGCGGGTGCCGGTTACTAGGGGTTTTACTGCAGTACAATATGATACCTATGGTACGAGTTGATATAAGAAAATGAGGTTCAGAGAAGGAGAGGTGATGTCCCACAGATTTGAAGTCAAACCTAAGACTGCGAATGTTGCAGAAGTTTAAAGTGGGAAAGTTAGAGGAAGTATCAAGACACCTTGAGTCGTTACCGTGAAATTGATCAGACCTGAACCTCATTTTCTTTTCCTCACCAAAACCCAGGTGTCTGTGAGCACTGACAGCAGTTCCTTTTCTGTTCCCTCTTACTCTCTCCATTCTCATTTTCAATCCAAAGCTGGCTGTACGCAACGGCATCACTTATTCTTGTGCCCACGGTGCCCACGGCTTTGACTTCAATGTCACTCTCCTACTAAATTTATCTATGCTGTTTATCTCTCACCTTACTCCTTAGATTATGTAAAATTCTTCGACTATTTAACATCAAAATTGGAGCACATCACATCTCATTTTACTTTTTCAGAAATTTCCATTCCTGGCTATTTCAATGTTCACCAACAAGCTTTGCCTATTATCATCGTCTTTCACTGACCAACCTGGTGAACAAGCCTACAACTTTTCTATCCTCCATGGCCTAGAGCAGCTAGTGCAGCACCCTACCTGTATTCCTGACCAGCTTGGAGACATGCCCAACATTCTTGATCTTTTCCTAACTTCTAACTCTTTTGCTTACTCTGTGAAACTATTCTCTCCGTTGGGTTCTTCCGATTACAATGTTATTCCTGTAGCCTGTCCTATGGCTCCAGTGTCGCCCCGGGACCCACCTAAAAAGAGGTGCTTCTGGCATTTCAACTCAGCTAAGTAGGAGTACCTAAGGCAATACTATTCTGATTTTTCATGGGATGATTATTGCTTGCATGTCAGAGATTCATCTCTTTGTGCAAAGCACATAACTGAGGCAAATAACGTTTCTGGCTTGGAGCCATATTTCCACACACTTTCTCTAATCCTAAAGCCCATCAACCTTGGTTTAACTCTGCTTGTTCTCATGCTGTCCAAGATAGAGAGGCGGCTCACAGACGGTACCGTAACCATCCATCTCCTGAAACACATGGCCTTTATATTTCTGCCCGTAATCATACCAAATCTTTTCTTCAACTTACAAAAATCTCCTTCATTCATAGAAAATGTCAAAATCTTTCTAAATCAAGCTTCTCTCGTGACTTCTGGCATCTAGCTAAAATCATCTCTAACAATATTTTCTTCTTCATCTTTCCCTCCTATGCTTCACCCAGATGGCTCCACAGCTGTCTCATCTACTTCTAAAGCTGAACTCTTTGCTCAAACATTTGCTACAAGTTCCACTCTGGTTGATGAAGGGCTTATTCCTCCTTCTCCTCCATCCCCTGACTATGTTATGCCTGTCATTAAGATCCTTCGTAATGATGTTTTTTTTGCCTTTTCTGGCCTAGACCCTCGGAAGGCATACAGTTCTGACAGAATCCCTCCTATTGTTCTCAAAAATTGTGTTTGCACTCTGCCTGGTCAAACTTTTCTATCTTTGTCTATCTACTTCCACCTTTCCTTCTTGCTGGAAGTTTGTTCACATTCAACCTGTTCCTAAGAAGGATGACCGTTCTAATCCTTCAAACTACCGTCCTATAGCTTTGACTTCCTGCCTTTCTAAAGCTTTTGAATCTATACTAAATAATAAGATTCTTAAGCATCTATGTGAGGAACTACACCTGACCTACACCTCCCTCATTACGGTAACGGTGATTACCACTTTCACTTCACCAAGCGGCATGCTTCGAGGCTTCAAGCACAGTTACCCGACTATCCACGTCAACACTTCCAGCCCCGTGCCCCGGGGTAAGGGGGTACTGGGTAAGGGGGTACTCTACCCATTGTTATGACGGAGCCTCGCCATCCACGGCTAGGCAGACAGCCATAGCTCTCCACGCTGACAACACCTTTCCACTACCTTGCTGCTGTTCTCAACCCCTGAAGGCCCTCGCTGGAGAATTAGGCTCTCTACCTGACGGCCCTTCACTGTCCAGCTCACCATTCAACGCTCCCCTTGTCTGAAGTGGTATTCTACGGTGCTGAAGATTGCTGCTGCAATTCACCTTCTCTACAGGCAGCGTTCCAGGGAGTTCTTAGGGTGACATTACCCTTGCTCATCATTGCAGTAGTTGTTTGGTCCCTGATAATTGGCGGCTAGCCAGTTCTTGATTTTGTGTGTGTGTGTAAATATATTCGGGGTAATCATACTTCTACGATTTTTCTTCCCCCCCATTTCTTAAGTTTGGTAATATTAATAGATAACCACCTCAGCCCTGACAATCTACATGTTCACAATCTTCTATCTGATCATCAGTACGGTTTCCATAAAGGGCGATCTACTGCCTAACTTCTAGTTTTCCTAACTGAATCTTGGTCATCCTCCTTTAGGGGTTTAGGTGAAACTTTTGCTGTGGCCTTTTGACATATCAAAAGCTTTTGATAGAGCCTGGCACAATACTTAAATTTGTAGACTACCCTCATTTGGTTTCTATCCCTTTCTCTGCACCTTCATCTTAAGTTTCCTTTCTAACCGTCCTATCACACACTCTCTTTCTATTATTCATTAATGATCTTCTAAGTCTAACTCAAAGCCCTATCCACTCCTACGCTGATGATTCTACCCTGCATTTTTCAACGTTGTTCATTATGACGTCCAACTCAACAGGAACTAAGTGTTTTACGGAGAGATGCCACCGAGCGCCTAACTTCTGATCTTTCTATAATTTCTGATCGGGGCAAAGCAAACCTTGTTTTGTTCAATGCCTCAAAAACCCAATTTCTTCACCTATCTACTCGACAAAACCTACCAGATAACTATCCCCTCTTCTTCAATGACACTCAACTATCTCCTTCTTCTACAATGAACATTCTTGGACTATCCTTTACTAAAAATTTGAACTGAAAATCTCACATTTCATCTTTTGCTAAAACAGCTTCTATGAAGTTAGGTGTCCTGTGGCATCTGCGACCATTTTTTTCTCCCTCCCAATTGCTTGCTCTGTATAGGGGCCTTATCCGCCCATGTATGGAGTATGTCTCACATGTTTGGGGAGGATCCACTCATACAGCTCTCCTAAACAGGGTTGAGTCAAAAGCTTTTCGTCTCATCAACTCCTCTCCTCTGACCGATTGTCTTCAATCTTAAACCACCGCCGCAATGTTGCTTCTCTTGCTATCTTCTACCGTTATTTTCATGCTCACTGCTCTTCTGAATTTGCTAACTGCATGCCTCCCCCCCTCCCGCGGCCTCGCTGCACAATACTTTCTACTCATTCTCACCCCTATTCTGTCCATCTTCCTATTGCAAGGGTTAATCAGTATCTTTACTCTTTCATCCCCGTCATTGGTAAACTCTGGAACTTTCTTCCCGTTTCTATTATTCCACCTTATGACTTAAATTTCTTCACGGACCCACCCCCCTTTTATATATCCTCTTACTGTCTTCTTTATATGGCTGGCAACTAAGCAGGCATTTTGTTGCTTCTCTTTTTCCCCTTGGCCAGTCCTTTGTGATGTAAAAAAAATAATAATAATATCTCTAGATCTAGCGACAATGTCGCTAAATTGTCAACTCTGCAGTGATGGTCCTCCCACAAGAGTACTGGATAAAGTTGCTAGATCCTGCCAATTTTGGCATTTCTTGTCAAAAATTACTCAAATTTTATTTTTATTTGCCAGAAATATTCGTCATTTGAACGATACACTTTTTAATACTGGTCTCAACCTGATCTCGAGCCAAAACTCCGAGACCACAAGCTTTAAGACCAAGATCAAGACCAAGACCACATCAAACTGGTCTCGAGACCTACAACACTGCTGTGTATATTATTATTTTTTTTTTTTCCTCTCTCTCTCTCTTTTTCTATTTGAGTCTATTGCCCCTGTAGGAAGTATGACCAACAGGGTTCGGATAGTAGGCCCTGGATGTTCATTTGAGGGCTTTGATGATTGGCCTTCACCTGTGGTGGCGCAGGCATGATTTCTATAGTGGCGCCTAAGATTAGAGGCTCATGCCGCCATCTCCTAGGTACCGCATAGGGCTGCGTATAAGACAACCTTTTAACCTTAAAAAATTGCCCCGAAAATTGGGGGGGTCTTATACACCCAGTATAAAATGTGAACCTTAAATCCTGTGGTGTAGGGGACGTTGTTAGCGCGGGTAGTGATTGATGGTAGGCTTACCCCGCCTTGGTAAAAACACAAGATACTTTCTACTGAAATCACTTACCGTAATTCACATTATTTTAATAAAATAATAAGTGTAGCTAGATGAGTAAGCTGATCAGGATGTGTAATGTAACTATGTGTAGGGTTGCAACCAGAATTATGTGTTGAGGAGTGCCACGTGCAACTGTCGTCCCATATATATATATACTGTACACAGAGAATATATGTGAGTGGTATATGAATTAACAGCAGTCAAGAGAGGAATTTGCATAGATGTAGGCCTTCGCCTAAAAATTTTTTTAAGAACTTTATTATTCTACCTACTCCTAATATATTAAAATTTTTAATATGTTTTTAAATGTCAATAAAATTTTAAGACCACCCTATGTGCTGTTGGTACCTAATCTTGTATAAGCTGAGTGGTCTACCTTGGAGGGTAGTCTTATACGGTGAGTATAAAACCCCCAAAACCTACGTTTTTACTAGAAATTTTGGAGGTCGTCTTATACACCGAGTCATCTTATACACAGCCATATACGGTACTTGGCGTCGAAGATATAGTTAATGGGCAGCATGTGGGTATTCGTTTGCCACTTGACGATTGCAAAAAGATTTTAGGACCCCTCGGGAATCGAACTCAGAACAACGAGCTTGCAGCTTCCAGGCGCTGACCACTCTGCCACGGCCTCCACAAAAAATTTTAACAAATGACAAACAATAGAAACATAATGCTGTATTAAGTGATGTTAGTTACATGGGCACAAACGAAATGAAAATTAAACTAATAGTTACAATGAAACACATGCAGTATCTAAATTATGGTTCTATATTTGGATATGCAGTAGGCTACACTGTGGACATCTAAAATTCAAAATTCCGAAATTACGCAATTTTGGGGGATATTTATCAATATAATTCACTGGAAGACATTCACTCTATTATTTTTCAATGGAAGCTGATCCAAGCTGTTCCTAGTGTACTGTATTTGCCTTCATGTCTTGTTTATCTGTATCTTAATCTGACACTGGCACGTAAACCTATGCCAATACAAGCTAACACTCAGGCTAAATTGCTAGATGTATATTAACTCCCATACTCGCAAAATTTGAGCTGAATTCAGTCGTCAATACTTTCTGAGGCTTCCAGTGGCAAAACAACAACTTAACCAAAACTAAGTTTTGAAATAATTAAGGTCAAAGTTAAGGTTCAGTAGTTTGTATGACCATGTTGCTTTGTGAACCATATGTATTGTTTGGTACTATTAATTTTGTATTGATTAAGACAGTAATTTCTTGTAATATGAATAACATCAATTAATATATTTTTTCGACCACCCCCCTATTTTTTTTCCACAAAATTTTGCATGATTCCTAGTATTTTGCATGGAAATTAAACTTAATATCATCATGATTAAACTGATGTAAAAATCGTGGCAATATTCTGTGATTTTTTAGAATTTTTCAAAAAAAATTAACAAAATTTAGAAGAAAATGGCACTACAGAGGTCCCTCACGTTTGGCGATTTAATTAGTCTTGCCAAACCATCGCCAAAAGGGAATTTTACCAAACGCAAATAGTACTTTCAATAGGAAAATTATCCATTAGTCTTTGACGAGGCCCGAGTTCACCCTTTTGACCTCCTTTTTCGTACTTTAACTGTTTAACCCCTTCACGCCCAGATCTTTCCTTTACTATAAAAAATTGTATGTTGTCGAGCCATTAAATTACGAAAAGTAACGTAATATATCAAATTAGTTAGCCAACAAGGATACTAAACAGGTCATATCTATAAAGTATTGCTTATAATCACTAAAAATTGTCTTATGGTACCCAAAAATCAATGGAAATTACGTCCTGGGTCTCAAGGGGTTAAAAGCAAAGACATTATACATGAAGCATTAACAACAATACAAAAGACAATAGATAAAATAGATAACAGATGTTATTTACCATGAATTATTTAGAGTTAGGCGCCGATGTAATGCATAATACTAAAAAAAACAAAAAAAAAAAACAAGAGCTGGGTCAACAAGGTTACGGTTGCTGCTGTCAAGATGGCCGTCAGATGTAAACATCACCCCCCTCCCGCTGCCACTCTCTACTGTAAAACGTCTGATATCTCGGGTCTGCTGCTTCACCTGGGATATCTCGCTAGGCAACGCCCTCCATGCCACCACCATGGGTCATTACCGCTCAGACTCCTCCTTGCACCCATGGATAAGAGAAACATCCCGCTTCCTGGATGTCTCCCTCACCCGCTTGCGGGCTGCCGCCACACAGCACTCACGGCCCACCTGACGACGAGCCTAGTCCTTGACGAGGCACGAGTTCACCCTTTTGACCTCCATTTTCGTACTTTAACTGCTTAAAAGCAAAGACACATTACATGAAACGTTAACAGCATTACAAAAAACAATAGATAATATAGATAACAGATGTTATTTACCATGAGTTATTTAGAGTTAGGCCTGGTGAGACTAGTGAGTGTGGTGGCTGTGTAGGCGGCAGTGATTGTGGCTGTGTTTGCCTTTCCTCCACTCTCGTTTCTCCTCATTTTTACCCTTGTTCTTATCATCACCTGGCTTCCTCGAACCACCACCACTACCAGTACTTGTAGATGCCAGTCTTAGTGTGAAACGCCAAAGGTACCGTCACTTGAGCAAAAAACAGCGCAGTCATCAAGAACGCTGCCCGGAAGATAACAAACACCAAGATGGATGCTTGCGGGTGGTGCATTCAGGGCAGACGTAATTCCGTGCCGTCAGCGCGCATCTCGCCAAAAGTGAATTTGAAGCGCCAAATTGGGATTCTGGATTGGATATTGATGATTGGATATGATATGGATTGGATATATATGATATGGATGATTGGATATCCAACCTACCGCCAATGCCGTGTTTCGCCAAACTAAAACTGGCCAAATGCAAGGGGCCACTGTATATGGCAAATCAACAATTTCTTTCTTGTATACACAACACAAGCTCAAAACATAAGGAATATAAAATGCTAAATTCATGATGCTAAAGCCCAAAACAGATTTTTGGCAAATTTCCACATCAACTATCTTACCTTAGAACTATCTATCTATCTATCTAAACTTACCTTAAACTATCTTTAGTCACGGTCTCTATTTTTTTGCCACGACTTGCTTCCACTCAGACTGATGCCTTACCCTCTACCTAATAATCGTAAGTCTTTTCCCCCACTATCCGAGTCACTTGACTTCATTATCGCACTATTATACACGAAAACCACGATGTAAACAGAGAACTTAGGCAGCAGCATCTGTTTAGAGAAGGGGGTAATGGCTGACTGTGCGGGCGCAAGGGAGGCAACCTGTGATCGGCTGAGGTAGCAGATGTAAACACACCCGTTTACAAAGCCCCCTGCCATTGGTTTGTCATCTTGC
Source organism: Chionoecetes opilio (assembly GCA_016584305.1). Lineage (NCBI taxonomy): Eukaryota > Metazoa > Arthropoda > Malacostraca > Decapoda > Majidae > Chionoecetes > Chionoecetes opilio. The sequence continues at coordinate 165,196 of JACEEZ010019858.1, read as the reverse complement.
TCTTCTGCTATGGAGAGCAGCACCCTGGTAGGCAGTATCGAGGTCAAAGTAACATTTCTGTGAGCTTTGTTTTAGAGGTGATTATGGGGGCGAATCGCTTATCTTTTCATCACACGTGGAAGGGTCGGTTATATTGAGGAAATATCTGTAGATATCTCATTTTCTCAAAATTGGTCAACTCGTCCTTTTCCCACTGGACGCCTCCTATGTGGCTTACCATGCATTTTAACCTGACACCGAATCTTGTTTTCTTTTTCTTTTTTTTGGGGGGAGGTAACTGTAAAAGTGAGGGACAGTGAAATGGTGGTAGCAGGGAAAGAAATAGTCTAAGAAATAACACAAGAAATTTTTTACCCCTGAAGGTAGTCTTGAAAATAAAGGTGTGTCTTATACAAAAGAGCGCTTTATACACTGAAATATTCGGTATTTTCTCCCAACCTCAGACAATTTTATTTTATCTTTGGTAAATACATCTACAGTACCCTCCCGAGTTTGGCGCTTGCTTTCTTCACATGGCATAGAGCTAAACTTGATGATCGCAAAACTAGGGTATTGAAAACACTGTAAAAATGCATATTTAGTCCTTTCTCCCCTCCAGAATACCCTGAAAGTGCCCCGAGCCCCTGTCCACCCAGCAGTGAATGGGTACTGGGTGTTAGCCGGGGGTTTGTGACCCGCCTCCCGGAGTGATCGGCCAAAACTAGAGGACAGGAGAGGAGGAAGAGGAGGAGAGAAGACCTACGAGCTTGAGCTTGAGTTGGGAGTCACCCAGCTGATGCTGTCGGCGAAGCCTTTGGTCCGGCGTTCTCCCACACATGTATTCTGTTGGGAGAGAAGCAAAAGGGGGAAGCAAAACTAGGTGTTTCATTTTCCCCTCATTCCTCTCTCTGCATCACATTCATACGGGGTCCCCCCTCACTGAGGGGCCCCCTGCCTCTCATTCTCTGTCATGCGTGCTCTCCAAGAATTCACCAAGAATTCTTTTACAATTTCAGCCACACGTCTGTCACTCCTCCACTCAGCACACAACCCCAGCAGGTACTCCATCTGCCTATCCACACTCCTGTCTCTCATCTCTCACCATTCTTCCACTCAACTTCTACCACTACCTCCAACATCTTTGTTCTAGCATACTCATACAGTTCACATTCCAGCATCAAGTACTCCACAGTTTCATCCACTCTTGTCTCACACATTACACATGTCTTGCTTACACCATTCTTCCATCTGTAGCTACATACGACTATTTACCTCTTTAGCGATACTTGATCTTGATCTTGATATTACGGTAAGGTCTAAAATCTTTCTCTGCACCGTTGAGTTGCCTAAGAACACCCACATGCTGCCCATTAACTCTACCTACGATTGTGAGTGCATCAAAGGCCAGAGGGGGGCGACATGAACCTTTAATCCAGGCGTCACTATAAAAATCCTGCCTGCACCCCCACGGGAGAGGGCCAACCATCACAGCCCTCGAGGGAACCTCCAGAGCCTACCATTCCACCCCTGGAGGTCACTGCCTAACGGCGCTGTAGGCACACAAACACACACCAAAAAAAAAAAAAAAAAAAAAAAAAAAACGTGTACGAATTAGCGCGAAACTCGGGGAGATATGTAATGCGCGAAAGTCTTGATGGTAAGAATTTAGGACTCAGCGCGAAACTCACATCGCGTGAAACTCGGGAGGGTACTGTATACGTACTACTGGGCATGTCACAGACGACATGTGTATTAACTTTTCTAATAAGGATAAATATACATATACAGTGGAAACTCTCTATAACGGAATAATTCAGGCAACTCCCTTTCCGTTATAAGGAATTTTCCGCTATGAGAGTGTTTGCTAGATCCCATTGCTACAGCACCAATTTTTTGGTATTGTGTGAGTTTCGGTGTGATCTGAAGCCTACACACAGATACTACAACGCTGTAAACACATTTCTAGGCATAAAATATACAGTCGTATTGATTTCATTAAGGTGCTTCTTTTCCTCGGCCATAATGGAGTAGAGCTGCTGGGCCTCTTGGTTGTAGGGGCAGTCAGCCGATCTGGGACCATGAAGTCCACCGCACTTAAACCAGTAGAAATGCCGGTCACAAATGGTTTCATGAGCCTTATATGGATGGGGAGCACTGCAACGTGAGCAAGCGGACGACAGACCGGCAAGTGTTAATGGAGTGGTGGTGGTCGACTCTTTGGTGCCCAGGACAACGAATAAAGGGAAGAAAGTAGGGCTGACACCAGTAAATCATGTGGCCTATTGAGACACTCCGAGGCAAGGGATCTCTTACCATCAGGTGAAGCCACTGGTGTATTGAGGGAGCTGCTGAGGAGGGATCCAGGTAACCTCCAATGTCACTGCTATCCAAGGGCCTGAGAGCACCTCGAATCTCATCTATGTCTGCGTCATCTGCCAGCTACCCTACTTTGGCGTACTGAGCTTTGTCACCCATTCGTTCAGTCCGGCAGTTGGTGACTTGCCAGTCACCAAGCTGGAATGAGCCCTCCTGTAGGAAGGGTACCTTGGGGAGATTGTAATCCCACACTGCAATGGCCAGAGCCGATCCGTTACCTATGGAGCGAGTTTCCCACTCCAAGAGGTACTTACTTAGTGTGAAGAACTACACCTGCCTCATTCCCTTCTACCTGAGGAGATGATCACCACTTTCACCGGGCGATGATGGTTCGCCTATCAAGTACTTGTTGCCCGGTGCCACATCAACACCCCCACCCTCGTGTCCAGAGGTAGGGGGATAGTCTAGCCAAGGTGACCCCATAACCGGCACTACACTGGACAGGCAGACAACTGATATCTCTCAACCTGACAATGCCTTCCACCACTACTGCTGTTCTCATCCCCTGAAGACACTTTTGAAGAATTGGGCGCTCTTCCAGACTGCCCTTCACTGTCCCAACACCATTCAACACTCCAGCTCCCTGAGGTGTTAACTAACTTGCTGAAGATTGCTGTCGCACTTCTCCTCCTTCAGGCTGCAGTACAGGGAGTTAATTGGGTGACATACCCTGCTCTGATAATACTATTGCTTAGTTCCCGAACAATTAGTTGTTTGGTTCATGTTATTTGGCTGCTAGCCAGTTATTGCAACTTTGTGTTGTGAAATTTAATTGGGGCATCATACTCCTTGAATTTTCTACTCCACCATTCTGAAGATTGATAATATTAATTGATAGCCACCTCGGCCCTGGCACTTAGGGGGGAACCATTGAGAGCGTAGGAGACCCGGCTGGGGTTAAGGAAGATGCAGACACTGTCAATGGCTCTGAGGAGAAAGGAAACCTTCTCTAGTTCGACGTGAGTGTTGGTCTTCAGCAGTGCGCTGGGTCTTCCTTGCCCTTACGGTCAACTCTGGGTGGAGTATGAAGGCCACGTTTGGTGTTGAGAGGAAGCTCCACGTCATCAGTGTCCATGGCCGACGTGGTGGCTGGAGCCGCCAATGCTGTCAACGTGCCAGGTGGTGTAGAGACATGGCAGGAACACAGGGGCACGATATTGGATGCTGAGGGAGTGTCAACACCACTCAATGACAAGCGTGGAGGAAGGAACAACATATAGTCACTGGAAGGGGCGAGAGGCGGAGCACAACAACACATGTCTGCTCGCAGCGGCGCCTTCATGAAAGTCCACACAGCAAGTTTACATTCACAGCTCACCCAAGGTAATATTGATAGCTTTGTTTAACCACACATTCAACTGTCCCAATGCACTGGGGAGGCTTGGCTTCAGCTTTTAATGCATGTATGTTATCGGGGAGGTAGCAGAGTGGTTAGCGTCACCGAGTGGCGTTCTCGAAGACCGGAGTTCGATCCCGAGTGAGACCCATAAATCCACTTAAAATATTTCTGCGCAGTCGAGTGGCCTAAGAACACCCACATGCCCTATCTATTAACTCTACCTTCGATTGCGAGTGTATCGGAGGACACAGGGGGGCGGCATGAGCCTTTAATTACAGGCGTCACTATATGAATCCTGCCTGCGCCACCACGGGTTAGGGCCAACCATCACAGCCCTCAAGTGAGCCTCCAGGGCCTACCATCTAAGCCCTGGAGGTCACTGCCTACAGGCGCTATAGGCATAGATGTAAAAGAGAATATATATATATATATATATATATATGTATATATAATATATAACATATCATATATATATATATATACGTAAATGAATATATATATATATGATACAGTATATATATATCATATACGTATGATAATATATATATATATATCAATTATAATATAATATATAATATAATATATATATATAATTATATATATATATTTAATAATACATAATATAAAATTTATTCAAGTTCATTGGTGAGAATATCTACATGTTTTCAAAAATTGACACATCAGTAAACTTATAAACTCTAACAATTTAGTAAGAAATGCATACGATATAAAATACTCAGCCATGTTTCATCTGAAATATTCCTATCCCAAAGTGTCCCAGTGCATGTGTAACGCGAGAAATTACATTAATAGGGGAAGAGATGAAATAACACATAAGTATCAATAAGCTAACGAGGAATTTTCCTCCACGCCTCATTCCTGAATCACTGGTTAGGCTTATATTTTAAACCAGTAGTAATTAGACACGTAGCGAAACGAGGTGAGAACGGGGATTCTAGGTTAGAATAATTTTAGAAGCAGCTCGACGTTCGTTGAGTTAAGTCGCCTGTGGGGAGGTGATATTCTCGCCCTTGGTAAAGGTATGTTGTGAAATGTTTGTTAACTAGAGATGTAGACATGACTTACTGGTGATTCTTTTTTGTTGACCAAGACTAATGAAGTGCATTACTTAGGGTCCCAAGGTAGGATGCTGTTGGCGGACCAGAGGGCCAAGCGCTCACAAATTAGCAGAGGGGGCAACCACAACATGTCACAGCCAGCCGTGTGAGGACAAGGAGAAAAGAAGGAAATAGAAAAATAAGTGAGAGGGAAACAGTTGGAAGTGGGATAGACTACGTCTACATTATATTAGGATAACGACTTGAGCATTACATGTGCGTATCGTTAAGGGGTAACAGTGCGACTGAAGTTACCAAAGATAGTAAACTATATTAGGATAACGACTTGAGCATTTCGCGTGCGTATCGCTAGGAGGGAAGGAAGACTTAATATTAAGATAACTTGTGAATGTATAATAACTACATAATGGAGACAGTAGAGTTAAATATATTATAATTAGAAATATATATTAACGCGTTATCATTCTGTTTCCAACCAGTCCTTACATATTTTCTTAAATCTTTTATTTTTCTTCAATCATATACTTTTTCCCACTTAATGTGGGTGGTGGCAGCGGAGTAACCAGGACTGTAGAGTACACTCCCAAGGTGGGCACTACATAATGGTAACAAAGGTGTAGATGGTCAAAATGACCATTACATTTTGGTGACAGCGGTTTGGATCCATTCGATGGATCCGCGTACCCACGTGCTGACTAACGCCTTGTTAGTTAGTTTTTTTCTTCAAGTGCCAGTTACCCAGTGATCACATACTGTACACGTACAGTATGGTGTGCGCAGAGTATAGGTGTACATATAGGTGTACATATAGGTGTAGAGTAGCGTTAGTGACTATGACTAGTTCGCTCAGACCGTGGAGGAAGATGATCCTAACATAACAGTAGTTTATAGAGCGCCAGGATGACAGGGGAGAAGCGCGTAATCACGCACAACTATCAGGCATGGGCGGTAGTGCAGGCTTTAGGAGGGCCGGGTCACCCACCGTAAATAGTAATAAAATGCGTAAATCAGTGTTGAGGCTTGGAAGACGCCCCCAGCAAGTAAGCAACTTCAGAGGGCTGTCGTGAGTTTAATAGCCACCGTGGAAGCCCAACACTAGTTGGAAAAATCAGGGAAATATACATTTTTTGTTTATTTACGGAAGGAAATTATTTTTTTAAGATGGAGGATTTAATGGGTTTTTCAATAGAGGATTTGGAGGATTTCCTCCAAAAGGAAGCAAAGGGTAGCGAGCTTAAGAAGGAGGGTCCAGAACAATGCGAGCAGTTCAAGTGGATGAGTCAGCTAGAACAAGAAGTGGAAAGAACGGAAGAGACTCTTGAGTTATTGTTGAGAAATAAGGGAGAGGAGAAGGAAGGCAGGAGACCAGTGAGGTCATTGTTAAAGCCTCGAGATGTAAGAGTGCTGAACCTCGGGGATTTACAAGGTATCGAAGCAGAGGGAAGGTTGACAGTTTTCCTTTCCCAGGTAGAAAGTTGTTCAGAGGATTTGGAGGAGAGAAAGAGGATACTTATGAATAGAGTAGATCCGCAATTAGCCTTATTGATACAGAATGCCCTCGGTCAGCATGATTTTAGATCATGGAACACCCTAACTTATTGGTTATACGATGAGCTAACAGACAATAATGTCGACAGAATCCTTAACAGTATTTCTGAAGTCCAGTATGACTGGATGGAAGATCCACAAGACTTTGCAAATAAACTCAAATGCAAATACGCCATACTGGAAGCGAAGTCAAAATACCCAGGAGAACTTCCCCGTAGGGATAAAATCATTAAGAAAAAACTATTGCGAGGATTGCCAAGTCACAGTAAAGAGAAATTAGAACTTTTTATGGATGAACAAATCCCGTTGAAAAAATTCATAGTGAGAGTGGAGGCCGAGAGGGCCATCATTATCGGAAGAGAGACTATAGGATACGCGGTAAACCAGCCCCGGCAGTTATCAGAAATAACACTCGCTTCCCAGAGTAGTCCTCCCAATAAACAGGAACAGTCACAGGGACTGTCAGCTAGTCAGTCAGAGGTAAGAGAACTGCAAGCACAGATGGAAGGAATGGGGAGAGAATTACAAGATTTGGTAGTAGGTAACGACCAGCAACTACCCAGTTCAGATTGGAGAAAGAGTTCCCAGACGTTTTGCCCCTACTGTAGAATGAACAACCACTCAATCGCAGACTGTCGAAGGAAGCCAAGTAGCAACGCTTGTTTCGATTGCTGGAGAGTAGGATGTAGGAGAGGCAGTTCAAGTTGTCCTGGGAGGAAAGTGAACTCCAGATGACTAGTTAAACATCAATCCCCAATAATCCCCTTAGCCATTAATGATCACGTCATGGAAGTTTTATTAGACACAGGAAGCGAATATTCACTTATAAAAAAGAGTGCAGCTTTAGATTTACAACTTAAAATAAGAACCCACAGTAACATCCCTAGTTTAACCGGTATAACGGGCAAGGAGTTGAGAATCTTAGGTCAAGTAAGAGTAAAAATACCCTTAGGAATAGATAGAACAATAGAAGTGTTGATGTTAGCTGTTCCAGATCAGTATTTATCCACCCAAGCCCTGATAGGGATGAACATAATAGGACTAGAAGAAATAACTATCAATTACAAACAAAAGAAAGTCATGTGGGCTAACCTAACTTATCCCTTAAATTTTGTTAAACACCGATACGGTACCATCAGAGCAGTTAAGAGTGAAAAGTGCGAAGAGGAGGTGCATAAATCAAGCTGTCATATAAGGATACAACAAAGTGTGACCATAAAACCAGAAAGAACTCAATGGTTAGAATTGTCAGTGGACGAGGTAGAGGGAACCACTCTCTTGGTGGACACAAAAAAACAAGTGCAAAATATAGCACCTGTATGCGTCCAGGTTACAAAAGAAAGAACTATCTTTCTACCAATAATTAATAACAGTAGTGGACAGCTGAAGTTACGTCCTGGTACAATTTTAGCTAAATATAGAGTAGTAAACTCAGAAGAAATTCAAGAACAGCAAGTTACGGCAGAAACACGTTGTCTCACCACTAGGATGAGTAACGCAATGTTACCCGATAGTGATGGTAGCGAGGGTAATGGTACTCGACCGGAGCGAATACAGGCAATTCTAGAAAAAGGAGACTGGAAACACTTAAGTGAACAGGAGAGGCATCATCTTTTCGCCTTGATAAAAGAGCACCATGAACTATTTATCTTAGATGCAGGAGAACTAGGTACCATGAAAACTGAACCCGCTCATATTCAGGTGTTAGATCCAAAACCATGTAGAGGAGTTACATATAGGTATCCGGAGAAAGCTAAAGAACTAATAGCTAAAATGTTGAGAGAAATGGAAGAGAAGGACATAATAGAAAATTCCACAGCTGCGTGGTTAAGTCCTATAGTACTGGTTAACAAGCCGAATGGGGAAAAAAGGATGTGTCTAGACTATAGAAAGGTGAATCAACATTTAGCCACTGATATACACCCCCTACCTAAATTGGAAGTTAGTAGAATCGGTAGCGGGCTATGAATACTATGCCACCCTAGATATGAAAGATGCGTATTATCAAGTACTGTTAGATGAAAGTAGTAAAGATCTAACAACTTTCAGTGAAGGGATATCCTTATATAGATTCAAAAGACTTCCCTTTGGATTAAATTGCAGTGCAGCAATTTTCTCACGCAAATTAGCCCAGATCTTAACTCCTTTACTGAAAGAAAATTGGCTTAAAAATTATCTGGATGACATAATCCTGATGGCACCCAGTTACGAGAAATTATTGGAAAGGATCGATAAATTATTTGGACATCTGACTAGATTTGGAGTCAAATTAAATCTGACCAAATGTAAAATAGGACAAAGAAAAGTTAATTTTCTGGGACACTTAGTGAACAAGGAAGGTTACCAACCCAACCCAGACAATATGGCAGCCGTAGATAAAATGAAACCCCCAACTAATGTCAAGGAAACCAGAAGATTTCTAGGTATGGTAGGTTTCTATAGGAAGTACATAGAAGGATTCGCTAAGATAGCAGTGCCTATCACTAATTTGACCAAGAAAGATAACCCATTCAAATGGTCAGAGGAAAGCCAGCAAGCATTTCAGATATTAAAGGATAAACTGACTAGTGCTCCCATCTTAACTAAGGCCAACATTAATAAACCATTTGTGTTGGATAGCGATGGTAGCCAAACTCACGTAGGAGCAGTACTGATGCAGTATAGTGATGAGGGCAAAGCCCAAGTAATCTCTTATTTTTCAAAGAAATTAAAACCAGTTGAGACGCGATACTCAGCGACAGATAGGGAAGCCTTAGGAATAGTTTTAGCTTGCAGACAGTTTCATCATTTCCTGTGGGGAACCAAGGTGATCATCAGAACAGACCACCAACCGTTAGTGTCAGTCTTTAAACAACGAACCAAGTCACCTAGGATGAACAGATGGATCCTAGAGATGAGAGACTATAGGTATCAGATAGAGTATAAAGCAGGGAAAAAGAACACTGTAGCAGACCAACTTAGTAGACCAGTAAGAATCATTCGATGTCAAGTAGAAGAGAGGTGGTTAGGAAAAACTAAAGAAGAAGTAAAGGAAATGCAACGAGAGGACCATAGATGGAGAGAAATGATAGAGTATCTAGAAGGAGGCAGAATACCCAGATCTAAATACCCCAGAAATACTTTAGATCAATTCGTAATAGAAGGAGGAATTTTATATTTAACTAAACCACAGTTCGATAACAGTATACACTATTTATTGGTTTTACCTAGTGAACTGAAGCGAGCGGCTTTGGAATTAATTCACAATAAGGAATCGGGTCATTTAGGGCAGAGGAAATCAATAAGTAAAGCAGAAGGCTATTTTTATTGGCCCAACCTGAAAACGGATGTGAGAGAATATGTGAGGAACTGTTTGACATGCCAACAGCATAAGGGTAGTCGTGGACTCCAACAACAATGGCAAGAAATACCATCAGTAAGTAAACCTCTAGAGAGGATAAGCATAGACATAACAGACATGGGAACGGGAGCCCACGGATACCGCTATGTATTAACCATAATAGATCATTATAGTAGGTTTACTACCTTTTATAAATTAAGGACTAGGATGACCGACGAAGTATGTAAGAATTTTAGGGAATATGTCAGTTTATTTGGAGCACCACATACCTTGTTATTGGATAATGCTAAGGAGTTTACGTCACAACAATTCAAAGAGTTGTGTGACTCATGTGAGATACAATTAGGATACACCACGCCTTACCATCCACAAGGTAATAGTATCTCAGAAAGGATGCACCGAACAATGAAAACAATTCTCTCAAACCTGTGCAAGGGTTATCCTCATAGGTGGCCCAATTATCTCTTAGAAACTCAAAGAGTATTAAATAGTGCAGTGCATGAGACAATGGGTACCCAACCTTTCTATGCTTTTTTTTCCCGATACGCTCCAAGGTTGATTAGTGTGAAATTACCACAAATTGACTCAGAGGATGAAACAACAGTGGCACACGAAATAATCAAAAGAACAAATTTGGAGAGAGGTAGAAAATGGCGGGAGAAAGCTAATGTGAAAAGGAAAAATGAAAGGTTGGAAAAAGACGAATTGGCGTGGGTAAAAAGAGAACGTTTTGAGACGGGCACCAATAGAAAACTTTCAGTTAAGTGGTTGGGACCATACAAAGTGGTGGAAGTATTGAGAGATGGAGGTTCATATGTATTAGAAAATATATTTGACGGCAAACATGTACAGCGCGCGGCCGAGCAAATTAAGCGATATGTAGGACAAGATGGCTGGCTGTTGGAACCAGCAGAGATAGTAGTTGTAGAAGAAGAACTTGAGCAACTCCCACCTAGAGAGAGGAGACCAGTGAGGAGATACTTAGAACAATGGTGATGACAGGCGATAAGTGTTAACCTCTAGAGAGAAAGAGATTAACGTTCACCACTTCTCTAGTGAAAGAGAAATTTTGAGGAAGGTCCCCTAGACAGACTTGTAGTGGTTTAAACATTTTATTTTTTTGCTTTAGAGGGTGCAAACAGATTGCACTGAACACTAAACCCGCTAGGTTGTCGTTAGACCCAAGGATGTGCTTGGCTCTGAGCTTTGCTCGATGGGTGATAGACGCAGGAGTATGTATGCCTCAAGCAGGAGGTGAGCCTTATCCCAAGATACTGAGGGTTTGGAGTAGATCCAGTCGTGATTTATCCCTACGCACCTATGCCTAGGATTAGTGGGGTAAAAATGGAAATTGACCACTCCAGACTAGAGGGACGAGTCCAGTCGCGACTCTATAGGGCTTCGGCCTTGACAAATAAGAGAGGAAGTGAGAAGGTTCTCATTTCAAGGGAGTGAAGGCATTACATTAAATATGTATTCCCCAAACTGGTCAAATCTACTCTTGGTGACGGAAGTGATAAGTTAAGAATACATACTATCTCATTTTGTTGTAAATTTGTTGGAAGAATTGGAATGTGCGGGATGAGAATATTTGTTTGCGAGTGATAAGAAAATCCTAAGAAAATTTATATGAAATTTTGTGTGATGGATTTGATAATTTTTTTTTATTATTTTTTAGTTAGATATCCGGTAGGATGCTTGATGAAGGACTGAGGCATAAGGAATTTTTTTTTTGGGGGGAAGAAGCTATGTAATGCGAGAAATTATATTAATAGGGGAAGAGATGAAATAACACATAAGTATCAATAAGCTAACGAGGAATTTTCCTCCACGCCTCATTCCTGAATCACTGGTTAGGCTTATATTTTAAACCAGTAGTAATTAGACACGTAGCGAAACGAGGTGAGAACGGGGATTCTAGGTTAGAATAATTTTAGAAGCAGCTCGACGTTCGTTGAGTTAAGTCGCCTGTGGGGAGGTGATATTCTCACCCTTGGTAAAGGTATGTTGTGAAATGTTTGTTAACTAGAGATGTAGACATGACTTACTGGTGATTCTTTTTTGTTGACCAAGACTAATGAAGTGCATTACTTAGGGTCCCAAGGTAGGATGCTGTTGGCGGACCAGGGGGCCAAGCGCTCACAAATTAGCAGAGGGGGCAACCACAACATGTCACAGCCAGCCGTGTGAGGACAAGGAGAAAAGAAGGAAATAGAAAAATAAGTGAGAGGGAAACAGTTGGAAGTGGGATAGACTACGTCTACATTATATTAGGATAACGACTTGAGCATTACATGTGCGTATCGTTAAGGGGTAACAGTGCGACTGAAGTTACCAAAGATAGTAAACTATATTAGGATAACGACTTGAGCATTTCGCGTGCGTATCGCTAGGAGGGAAGGAAGACTTAATATTAAGATAACTTGTGAATGTATAATAACTACATAATGGAGACAGTAAAGAGTTAAATATATTATAATTAGAAATATATATTAACGCGTTATCATTCTGTTTCCAACCAGTCCTTACATATTTTCTTAAATCTTTTATTTTTCTTCAATCATATACTTTTTCCCACTTAATGTGGGTGGTGGCAGCGGAGTAACCAGGACTGTAGAGTACACTCCCAAGGTGGGCACTACATAATGGTAACTAAGGTGTAGATGATCAAAATGACCATTACACATGCAAAGGGATGCAGCGGCATTATTGACAGACAGATAATTAATACGGGAACATTTCACCAGCTAGTTGACTTTGACATACAAAATTTCAAATATAATTCAAGGAAAAAAACTGTTTCTTAGACGCCTGCAAATTAGGTAAATGGAAAATAAACAGCATCGTCATAATCATATCACTACTATGCAGATATTGCTCTTACAGCAAATTGGAGTCCAAATTAATTGATTTTATATCACTGAATTTTAGTTTAACAAATACTTGTATAAGATAATCATACTGTATATCCTTACATATCAACCAGGAAGACTGCCTCTCCTCCTAGACATGATGACACTGTTCATAATGCAAACTCTAAAATATCTATGTAAGTAAGAGACCTTCATTAATTCATAATAATCTTATGGAACATATAAGTCACTCACGTGATGAGAGTGCACCGTGAGTGCCTTGCCACGCCAACCATCACCACCAGCACCACCATCATCAGGATCCCGGTGAGGCCCAGCGTGCCCACCCACCTCCCTAGCTCCCCAACCCCCAGTGCGCGCACTAATCCTCCCATCTCAGCCCCAGACATCTGCAAACAAATAGGAAAGTCAGCATTATGCAGAGAAACATAAAATTCATGGAGCACTAAGATGGATGTGATTAATTGTAATTCTGCATAACTACTCCCAAAATAGAAAAAATAAAATTATTGTATTACTTAGAAATACATTTGCAACATCGATATCATATGCCTGGGTATGTATCTTCATTCATACATACATTTTATATAACTTGGAAAACTAATAGTTTATCAACCACTACCATGTCTACACAAGTTGAAAAAAAAGCTCATCTTGTCTCTACTTTTTAAATGCAGGAGTCTGGTCATAGAAGACGGGTCTACTTTAATAGATATTAAAAAAATATGCAGTACTATTCTAGAATATGATTCAAGTACTAGTATCCATATTTCATCAAGGAATATGAAATGGTGTGACTCAAAATAAAAAAATTACAAGGAAAAAAAAGCTACAGAACATTAGAAAAACCTTACCATAGAATTAATATCATCTACATTGATGAGAAGAACTTCTGATATGTTTCCTTGCATGTAATGAATACTTTCAATGATGTACATTTTCACTGTTCCATTATCAATTGTTTCTCGTTGAACAGTCTCCTTGAAGAGGTTCAGCTGCGGTTCCAAATTCCTCCGAATCGTTTCATCAAAGAGTTTTGTCTGTCAGGATGAAAGAAAGTCTATATTGTTTTAGATGTGTTACAATTAATAAAAGTATAGGTTCAGTACAATTAGATACTCTAAACATAGTATTCTGTGTTATCAAATAATATCCCTCTAAATATTAAAGTCAACATAAGAAAAAACAATAAAACTCCCACAGTACAGCCAACACCCATGAGCCAAGGCCATCAGCAACTCAACAACAGACAGGCTCAACACTGTCTCATACGACCTTCACAAGGATGACAAAAGCCACAAACCCTGTGAGGTTTCAGTGTCTTATCTACTAATTTGCAAGTAATCTGCAGTCCCACATTAAGTTTGTCTCTGCAAGCCCTACACTATCTGTGATACTTCATTTAAACCTAAAATATGGTTCATAGCAAGATCATTGAATTTCATACCCTCTTTATTTGGAACTGAGGTCTGTTAGGAGTCTTTTCGTTAAAATTTAGAACACCAGATGTAAATTAATGTAAAATTCATATATATAGAATAAAAAAACCTCTGGTTACATATAAAGGAATGTTGAGCATTTCTAGTGTTCAACACTACAATGATAAACAACATTTGAATATAGCCTTAAGAAACCTTGATTGCAGATCATCTCTAAAGATATGAGTGTACTAGACTGTCGGCTTCTGAGATAAAATCCATGTATAAATACAATCTTCCCCGCAACTTCCCATTTGAGCATCTAGTGTGCTTCAATTGCGTCATGAAAATGCTTTTTCAAGGTTCTAATTTTAACTTCCCAAATATACAATCTGTTAAACTGTGCCAATGATAACATCTCATTGGAGTGATATTTCACATCAGCTATGACTGCAGGATATTCAGGCCATCTGAGTAGTCATCAAGGATCAAAAATCATTTCAGGCTCATCCTACATTACGGAATGCTAGCTATGATGAGTTGATACTTTAGTAATTTCCAGTTCCTTAATCATTCTAAATTAAATAAGCCAAACAAATGCTGTACTACTTGAAAAACATTGATATCTGGAGGCAAGAATTAATTTATCTAATGTGTTTACTTCTCTCCATATGCTACATAATCTTCAACCCTGAGTGTAAGGAAATATGCATGGCTCCTTGACTGGTACATACAAAAAACAAAGCATGAAATATACATATGTTGAAGATTAATGTTTGTAAATACATCTCGTGTTGAGTTGATATACACTTATGTTTTTACTGGGTCATTCATAACATGAGTTTATCAAATGCAACAAGATTAAAACGATCTACTAACCCTATAGCACAGCTCAAGTTCCCCCTAGCAAAATGTGACAAGCTCTACTGACAAGCAATGCAGTCTCCAGTGATATCAGCCTATGCAATCTTGTGTTTCCTTCTCAGTCTTCACCCTACCCTACTTGTAACCCGTCAGGATGGCTCGATTGGTAGAGCTGTTGTCTTGCGTGTGTAGCGTCCCTGCGCATTCGGTCAGCGGTTCGAGTCCACCAAGTTCGTTCTGGCGTGGTGGCGCTTTGTATAGTCAATAACCTTGTAGTTGGTACTTGCAAAGTGTCTAGATAGGATCAAAGTATCTTATCTTATATACCCTACTTGTTGCCACCACTTTCCAGTTCTCTATTACTTTTGTTTTCCTCTCTCTCTTCCACCTGTCTTGCTACTGGGCCATGCTGTGTTCAAAGATACCACCTAGAGCCAAACGATGCAAAATGAGTATCTTGATTTGTATCACATGGAACAGGTACTTAACATGTCTAGTATTCATCTGCCAAACAGTATTGTTTTTATGTCCGGATATATCAGACATGTCCAAATATCTATCAAGATTTGTGGTAAGTACGTACGTACTATCTGGGCATGGATGTGGCTGTGGTTGGTGGCATTGTTACTGTTTAACATCCTTCCCATTGAAACCCATCTCAAATATTAGTGCTACTAACACAGATTTTACTAACATGGCATGGTTACCAATCTTAGAAATAGCATGTATGTATTTTACTTTGCATTAAAAATGTTTTTTTCTGGCAGAAATGGTTTTTATGCAAACTCACCTTCAGCTATAGTTCTGAAGCACAAACGATAATTCTGATGTGCAAGACAGTTGTATAATAATCAGTTTATGAAAAAAGATGATAAAAAATCAAATCATTAACCAATACAAGTACAGGGAGGTCCCGTTATACGAGCATTCGATATACGAGAATCCGATGATACCAGATGTGTATATTAGGGTCTATTTTCAATATACGAGATCGAAAATCCAATGCTACGACATTCAAACTGGGGTGAGTAAAATTACCAAGTTATTTACTAAAGTATATTACAAGTTATTTACTAAAATTATAAAGTCATTTACTGACTATATGATTTTACCTAAGATTGTACGAATCTGAAAATATGATCATTCTGGTGGCTCGGTACGACAATGTGGCCCACAAAAATTCACCTCCTGGACGATGTACAATGATTCAGATGCGCAGAGACGAGTTTCTGGGCAGTGGAAGAGGTCTGCGCACCCCTCCCTTACCTACCCTACCCTCTCGAGTCTATTGTATCACGCGGCAGCACCGAGGATCTTTCCTCTTCCCCAAGTGATCAAGGGGAGGAGGTCTCTAACCCAGTCATCCCTGCAAACGCAGTCACCCCTGTTTTCTCTTGAGCCTCGGAGAGAGTAAACAGGGACTTTCAGCTGGCTACATGCCAGCTTCCTGTCTCCCCACACAACATTACCACTTGTGAGTGTTATGCATGTTTTATGTTTAATTAATGTGCAGTTATGTTATTTGTGTGCTATTTTCTCTTTCAGAACTTTTTCTACAGAACAGGTAGTACAGTGTGGGTAATATAGACGCTGTGTGTTTGTTGTGTTTGCTATAGTTTATTTTAGCTTGAAAAACATGTCTTTTTTTTTTTCTTTTCTTTTTTAATTGATGGAGTCCTGAAACCAAACCTATATTTTACCATTAGTTATGCGTTTCGTTATACGAGATTTCGCTTTACGAGTATGCCAGGTGGAACCTAACTGCTCGTATCTTCAGGACCTCCCTGTACTAGTAATTTACAACTTACAGAAAAATGTTGATAAAAATGTAAGTTGCTACTCAGTGAAAACCCTGCATAATCATCAAGTACAGTGCATTAGTGAACAGTGCTTTACCTGATTGCTGAGTGAATGCACCATGCTGTTGATGTTGTTGAGGGAGCGCACCATCTGGGTGACTCCTTCATGCACCTCTTCGTTGCCCCACACACTCACTCCCAGTGCACCCCTGATGACCCACAACACAAGTTTAAAAACAAGGGTAAATAATTTTTTATATATTTCACACGGTGCATTTTCATAAACTTACCTAAGCCACTATAAAGTTCTACTGCATTAACGTCATGCAAATATATGTAAATAAAGTGGGTCACCAATTGGAGGGTTTACAAAATGGCTGGATTCATCAGTTCAAACAGAATTAATGTTACCTTCACAATATATATATATATATATATATATATATATATATATATACCATATTTGTCGGCGCATAAGATGCACCTACGCATAAGACGCACCCCTATTTTACATGGAGATTTTGAGAAAAATAATATTGGTGTTTTTGGGGAAAAAATGTTTTTTCGTAAATTTATCAAAAGTTATTAAAAAAAAGGTTTTGTAGGGGAAAGCAAATGATTTTGAGCATGTACCTAAATACAATATTCATAGTGCAGTGAATGTGAATGACAAATTATACTAGTTAAAATGTAAAGGGCAGTGGCGGCTCGTGATAACATAAAATGGGGGTGCTGCAAGCTCCTCACAACCCCAGAGCCAGTCATATTTCTGATAAACACTGATGTTAAACTGACGTGTATATTCTTTGCTCCTGCTTACATTGTTCTGTTGAATGGATAACGCTGGTGTAGGTCTTCCTCTTGCTTTGATTTCAGTCTTTTCATCTAGTGTAAGCTGAAAAAATTTGATGCTTTGCAAATACTTGACTTAATTTGCCCTCGCCATAGTGTAATTAAAGAAATCAGTTTACGATTTAACCACACCGCCCAGCGTCCACCCGGAATATAAACACGAGAGGACTGATCAGCTGTCCAAAAGCCGTGTTTTTGTCGTCCAAGCACGTCTTGGATACGAAGACCGTTTTTTGTCGCAATTGAAAAAGGATTGGTTTCTGCGACAAAAACACAACAAGCTTGGTAGGAGCCGAAATAATAATCAATGCAAAACATTGCAAACAATATCACAAAGTAGTCTAACACACATTTCAGCAAGTGTTATTGGATTGGGATTCGTAATCCAAGACCGTGCTTGGACGACAAAAACACGGCTTAAAAAAGCTGGCCAGACTGCAGCTCCCGTGCCGCGGCAACGGCGCCAATTAATAAGACATGAATCGAACAGCAAATATGAAAATAACTTAAAGTTTGGTCTGGTTTTAACAATAATTGACTTAGTAACGTATTGAAAATAAGTAAATATCATATAATAACTTTGTATTATGATATATTTGTTAGTAGTGTTATCATTTTGCTGTGTCTCTAGGGGAATCAAACACTTGGCAGTGAGAATCTGGGGGTGCTGCAGCTCCGCAGCCCTATGCCATGAGCCGCCACTGGTAAAGGGAATGACAGGTTAACCAAAATTGGTCATAACATATTGCAGGATGCTCCCACGAATTGATATTCTATTATTTTGCTACCTATAACATATAGCTTAGATTTAATGTTGTAGGTATGCCTTTGTTGCTTTTCTGCTATGTGTTTAGAGTTTGTGCAAAATTTGCAGTAAAGATATTGGTATTATTTTGGTAGTGGGCTTTCAAAAAGTAACTAAAAAGACTCTTACTACATTAGCATGTAGCTTTCTTCATTCTGAGTATTTTGAGCCCCATTTACCATGATACAATTGAATAATAATGGCATTACATGTAGTACCGAAAATCTACCGTTATTTCAGCCAGAAAGTTAAGTTAAGTCTGCTCAACACAGATCACTCCAGACCCCCTTAGTAATACACCACCGGCTGTTCTGCATTCTCTGCCCGACCTCTCATTCGCTAATATGGCCGCATTAGAAACAGGGTGAACTTTGCATTCCTTTTTTAGGGAAAAAACTGTGTCTTATGCGCCTGCAAATATGGTATATATATATATATATATATATATATACAGGGAGGTCCCGTTATACGAGCATTCGATATACGAGAATCCGATGATACGAGATGTGTAAATTAGGGTCTATTTTCAAAATACGAGATCGAAAATCCAATGTTATGACATTCAAACTGGGGTGAGTAAAATTACCAAGTTATTTACTAAAGTAAATTACAAGTTATTTACTAAAATTATAAAGTAATTTACTGACTATATGATTTTACCTAAGGTTGTACGATTATAATCAATCTGAAAATATGATAATTCTGGTGGCTCAGTACGACAATGTGGCCTACAAATATTCACAACCCTGGGCGAGAAGCCAGCAACGGAGGTAGTATGGCCAGCAACGACCTGCTCTCGCACTACCTAGATACTACTTTCCCTAACGACGGAAGCTACAAAGCTCCCTCGATAGGTCGTAAATGAGTAGGAAGGTTGTGACTGGCTAAGGCGTCATCTGTCAACAGCCAATGACAAACAGTTTTTAAAACTTCTCGACCAATCACAAGTCAGCGAGACATATTTCTGGGCAAGAATGGCATGCCAGACTGCCTCTCTCCGCCTTCTGTCCCCGTCATCTAAAACTAATTCTCGTTTCATTTGGAATGCTTGCGTTTTAAGGAGTTTTAATGTATCAGATAGTAAGATATATAAGTAAGGAGCCTGTGTTGCTAGTGTTTTGGTGGTAGAAGGTGTGTGTGTGTGTTAAAATAGTGAATATTTGTCTTATGGGGCGGCCCCGCGGCAAGAATTTCTCCGTCACTCACTGCCTCGCCAGCAGTCACCTTATCATAACATCTTTAAATAGCCCTTATTTAAGGTGACACACGGTGCTACATTGATTTAGATAATGACATGTGGATATAACATCTCACCATAATCACTAAGTTGTATAATAACTAGTAATAAGACGTTTAAGCCTGCCCAAATCTATCGTGGCGGAGGTGTCGGCCTGCCCCGTCCGCCGCCTCTCTCAAAAACCGCCGTCATCCGCCTCACCTGTGCCTTCCTGAAGAAGACAGTCAGCTCCTACGCCTGTGATAGCACCATAGGATATCACCAGTGATCATAGGATTCCTCAAAGGATCCTCGTTTTCCTACTAAATAATTACCAAGGAGATCTCCGCTGGCGGCGGACATCGGCTGCTGCCCGCACAACACAACACCCCGTTATCAGCTGTATAATATGTGCTTCCCTGAAGAAGTCAGGTCATCTCCCACGCCTGTGATAGCACAATAGGATATCACCAGGGATCATAGGATTCCTCAAGGGGTTCTCGCACCCCTACTAAATATTACCAAATTTTATTTTAGCTTGAAAAACTTTTTTTTTAATTGATGGGGTCCTGGAACCGAACCTATATTTTACCATTAGTTATGTGTTTCGTTATACGAGATTTCGCTTTACGAGTATAGCAGGTGGAACCTAACTGCTCGTATCTTTGGGACCTCCCTGTATATATATATATATATATATATATATATATATATATATATATATATATATATATATATATATATAATATATATAATATATATATATATATATATATTATATTGTTATATATAATATGGTATATATATATATATATATATATATATATATATATATATATATATACCATATTTGCCGGTGCATAAGACACAGTTTTTTCCCTAAAAAAGGAATGCAAAGTTCACCCTGTGTCTAATGCGGCCATATTAGCGAATGAGAGGTCGGGCAGAGAATGCAGAACAGCCGGTGGTGTATTACTAAGGGGGTCTGGAGTGATCTGTGTTGAGCAGACTTAACTTAACTTTATAGTTATATATATATATATATATATATATACACAAACCTCGTTTTCCCGGACTAATAGGGGGAGCACTGGTCCGGGAACCGCAAAAGTCCGGGAATCGCAACAGTCCGATGCCTTTTTAATTTTTATATTTTTATATTAATTTTTTTTTTTTTTTTTTTTTTTTATACATCACAAAGAACTGGCCAAGGGCACAACAAAAATGGGTAACATAAAGCCCTCTTAGTTGCCAGTCCCTATAAAGAAGACGGTAGGAGAATAAAAAAATAAAAAAAACACATTACCCACCCCCGGACGTTTATCCTACTCTAGTATTTACTGTCCGGCAACCACTAATATCAACTACCCCGCCGCGGACTTTTACGTCCGCTGAGCATGCTGCCACCTGGCGGGAGGCAGCAGAAAGTGTTCAATAGTCTCAAGAGACATTCCTGCACCAGGGGCAGTGGGGGTCAGGAGACTAACAGAGGCAGTGCAGGTGAACCGTGAGTGTCGTGTGTCCAAATGTAAACAATACGCCCGCTGAGCATGCTGCCACCTGGCGGGAGGCAGCAGAAAGTGTTCAATAGTCTCAGAGATGTTCCTGCACCAGGGGCAGTGAGAGTCAGGGGACTGACAGAGGTGGTGCAGGTGAACTGTGAGTGTTGTGTGCCCAAATGTAAACAATACGACCGCTGAGCATGCTGCCACCTGGCGGGAGGCGCGGACACTGACCAGGGGTGACAGGAGACGCTCGGACCGCCGGACAACTTTGTCAATTCACGAACAGGACCAGGCATTTCAACGTAAAAAATAAATAAAAAAAAAATAAAAAAAATTGTCCGGGACTCTGACATATCCCCGGACCTCGGATTTTGTCCGGCAAATCCGATATCCGGGAAATGGAGGTCCGGGAAATTGAGGTTTGTGTGTATATATAAATATTAATGATATATATACATTGGGATCCTTTATACCGATGCTACGGTACATCGTTAAATTGGTAGTACAATGTGCATCTTCCAGGGCGAAAGTTGAGGATTGTAGAACGATATGAAATCCTTGCACCAATGCCTGAGCGCAACACACACATACACACACACACATTGAAAGAAAGACTGGATAAATGTAGATATGGAGACGGGATCACACGAGTGTAGCTCATGCCCTGTAAAACACAACTAACTAAATACAACTAGGTAAATAGAACACACACACGGTCATATTGCATGTGGAAACCTATCACAAAGGCGATTGTCATCAGGAAAATAAATTGGGATAGCGACGGGCTATGCAATTATTCTTGTATTTTTAGGTAATACAGTATTTTTTTTTTCTATTTTGGGAGTAGTAGTTATGCAGAACTACAATTAATCACATCCATCTTAGTGCTCCATGAATTTCATGTTTTCTCTGCATAATCATCTCTCTGCATGAGGCAAGGGTGCGTCCTTGCCCCATCACTTTTCAACACTTGTATGGACTGGGTATTGGGCAAAGTTGTAGATCAAAGTACAGTCAAACCTCGATATAACGGACCTCGATATAACGGACCTCGATATAACGGACTTTGGATATAACGGACTCCATTTTCGTGACTTTTTTTTTTTTTTTTCTATTTTTATATATATATATATAGTATTAGACCGCTTATCACTGCTCGAATTGTCAACTCAATATAATTGTGTCATTTTCTGATTTTACTTTGGAATGCCTTGGGTTTTAAGGAGTTTTGATGTATCACATATTAACCCTTTCACGCACGGTGACGCGATCGCGTCAAAACGGGCCCGTCTGCAATCTGAGCTTTTGACGCGAATTGCGTCAAAAAACGGTTAATAATTCGCCAAAAAAAAGTATTTATCAGAATTGCGTCAAAATTTTCTGCGTCAAAGATCCAACTTAGACCTATAAAATAAACTAATTGTCAACTCTCTCGTGTGAGTGGATGTGAAATGATAAGGGTTTGTGTCTCAGTTTCCACTCAGCAGGCAGCCTGTGCGCGCGGATTGTCGTCCCTTTAAAACGTATCCCGAGCTGGCCATAATGGCTATATGAAAATTATAATGGTAGCGTTGGAATCCTCATAAAAATCTGCTTTTATTGGCATATAAACCATAAAAAGTTGACTCAGGAAGTTTCGAGCTACGAAGTGGTGAACGTAAGTACTTCTTATCTCTCTATACTCAATATTTTTTCGGAGTCGGTAAATTCCGCTATTTATTGCATTTCTTGTTATTTTTTTTTTTCATAAGGCAGAATAATCTCTTGCAAAACCAATGATTTTTAATAATGCCAGGAAAAAAGAATACACGTTGGTGAAATTGTTAACATAAAAAAATAATTCGCCGCACAGTCTGGCCATTTCGCGGGGCCCCTTAGGGAGCATAAGACGGATGTCGCAGTGGACGGAAAAACTTATTAAACTTTTCGTGCGTGAAAGGGTCTAAGAAATAATATTATAAGGAAGGAGCCTGTGCTGCAAGTGATTTAGTGGTACACGTAGAAGGTGTGTATCGTTTAAAATAGTGACTTAAGTGTTATGGCGTGGCCGCTGCTACGTCTCCCTGTCACCTCAACACCCTAAATCACCCTTATCTAAGGTGACACGCAGTGCTACACTGACCTAAATAGTGACACGTGTATAGAACTGCACTTCACAACCATATAATATATATAATAATGAGCATTAGTCATGATAATAAGCAATACCTTTAGAAGCCACGGCTGAATCTGGCTCATAGTAATTTGTTTACCTTTCACTACAGCTTGAGCTTGACTAGCTACACAGTCTGGTTGTGTTTGTGATTATTTCTCATTTATTTCACGTGTAGGAGCGGACCAAATTCAGCATGTAATGCCAGTCACTGTTTACCTCCCAACATAGCAACACAGTTTGGTTGTATTTGTGATTATTTCTCATTTATTTCACAATTTTTCCGTTTTTTTCATATATTTTTCCACCCTTGGAAAAATACCCTCGCTATAACAGACAATCGGCTTTAACGGACTCCTCCTCCCCCCCTTTAGTCCGTTATATCAAGGTTTGACTGTAATTGTAGAGCATCCTGGACAAAGTTGTAGGTCAAAGTGATTGTGGAGCATCCCTCGGCAACACCAAGATCACTGATTTTGTTTTTGCAGATGATGCAGTAATCTTTGCTGAATCGCTGGAGGTTCTGGAGATGGCTCTCGAGGCGCTGCACGAGGAGGCAAAGCCTTTGGGACTTGAGGTCTCCTGGCTTAAGACCAAGGTCCAGGTGTTTCGAGGCTTACTAGATGAAACAGTACAGTCTGTTCATGCGTGCGGTGAGGACATTGAGATCTTCGAAAGTTTTACATACCTTGGTAGTGCAGTCCATAATGACGGCGAGTCACATCAAGAAGTCTTACGGTGGATTAGCATAGCCCACGGTGTTATGGAGTCGCTCAGCAAGAGTATTTGGCGTTGTCAGTAGCTGTGCAGGAGAACAAAGATCCGGATCTTCAAGTCACTTGTGATCCCTGTCTTACTCATTGGTTGTGAGACATGGACATTAAATAGTGACTTGAAGAGACGAAGCGATGCCTTTGGTAATTTAAGTGTCTTTGCAGAACCATGGGGTATCGCTGGGATGATTACGTGTCAAAACAGCGATTGCACCGTGAGACTGAATCGAGGCCTATTACCTGCATAGTCCGTCAGCGCCAACTTTGGCTATATGGGCATGTGGCACGCTACCCTGAAACCGATCCTTCCCACCGGGTTGTATTTGTAAGACACAATCCGGCGTGGAGGAGGCCAAGGGGGCGCCCACAAGGCTCGTGGCTGGGGCAAGTTGATGCCTCCTGTCGAGAGTTGCTTGGTATGGGAAAGGAGCCTGCATGGGGACTCGTGCGTGGTGACCCCCGTGAGTGGCGTCGTACGGTGGGCGAGGCGACGCGCCCCCCGGCGTATGCCCCCAATGATTGATTGATCTGCATAATGCTGACTTTCCTATTTGTTTGCAGATGTCTGGGGCTGAGATGGGCTAAACGGTCATCTTCTACTAATTTAGTTTCTGTTAGACACACCACGTCTGGATCTTTATTTAAAAAGTAATCTCTTAGTTCTAGCCTTCTTGGTATTATCCCATCTATGTTTGTGTACATCACTTTCATTCCTTTTTTTATATAATTTTTCCTCACCCCATTTTCCTTTAGTCTTTTTTCTTTGGAGTACTTTAATCATCTCTTCATCCAGATATTTGAATGCCTTTCTTATATTCCTCAGCAACTGATATGTATCTCCTGTGATCTTGTTTATATGCTTCTCTGGTGACAAATTGTCCGTAATCCATACTCCCAGATCTTTTTCGACCTTTGTCTTGATTATCCATTCATTTCCTATCGAATACTTTCCTCTCTGTCTCTTTTTGCTACTGCCCATTTCCATCACTTTACACTTTTTAGCATTAAACTCCGTTTCCCATAGTTGACTCCATCTGAAGATCTTATCTAGATCCTTTTGTAAATCTTCACAGTCCTCTTTACTTTCTACTTTTCTTAGTAATTTAGCATGTGTGTGTCAGAGGTGGGCACCACAAACGAAAATCCACTTCCGCATACCTTAACCCTCACTTTCCGCCACTGCAGGTCCGCAAATTTCTTGAAATTTGCATTTCCGCAACCGCAAGTCCGCAAACCAATTAAGTGATATTTAAACTGCATAAAATGCAAAAGTAAAACACTTAGTAATGTAGCAAAATATTTTATTATTCAGTAACTCACTAATGTAAATATATGCAGTACTTATTAGTAGATTATCATATTTTCCTTTCAGCGCCCCACATATATTATTATAGCTCATATTTCGTCTCTATCCTCATTGTGTCTCCTTACTCAATAGATCAACTTCAGTGCAAACTAATGGGAAATAATAATATAGCCTAGGTACACTACAATCCAAAATATATGTTATTGATATGAAATCAGGCCCTCAGTCCTCAGACTCCTTACTAAGAGTCTTCTGGTGACAACTCCATATTGAGCAGGTCCATGTTCCCCTTCATGAAGACCACTCTCAAAATTGTCAGAGGTCAGACTCTTTCTTTTAGCCTTCATAACGTCCGACCCCTAGGAGAACAGTCTCTCCATGCCTGCAAGGCTTGGGATGGCCATGTTGTACTTAACAAACACATCTATCCAGGCAATGAGTACTTTAGTTCAGGTTTTCTCAACCTTTTTACGGCCGTGACTCCCTCCAAGCCAACTTGAGTTCGCATGGCCCCCTGAGCTACTGCATCTTGTGAAGTCGATATAGTAATGATTGCAGTTTGAATAGAACTATGGACTTGAAACTTCTACTCCAGTTGTAAATCAATGGACTTCATAATTTGGATTTATAAAAAATTGAAAAATCTCACAAATATTTATAAAACAGCAAGGAATCCATGAACAATCAGCATCTGTCTTCAACACTTTTCAATGCAATGATCCCTGCAACATGTGCAGGGCTGCCAACTTGTCAATGTTTGGCTCAAGCGTCATCAGAGTGAGACGTATATCGCCTCCCCGATATCAAGGCGGTTTTTAGTCTTCGACAGTCAGTGGCGGTCCTAGGCATGGACGACATGGGCAATCGCCCAGGGCGGCATCGTCGAGGGGGTGGCATGGAGTGCCCGGAAAAAAAGTATTAAATAATAATAATAATAACAAATCTTGTAACTAATGGCGGCAAGTGGAGCGCATCGCTGATCAGCTGATTGTGCGCAGAGCTTTGGAGCAGTGTGTCCGGCTTCCTGCAGTCGCTTCCATTATTCATAATCCATAGATTTAGTCTATAGTCAACCCATTTTATCTTGGCCCCTCGGGTAGGCCAGGTCAAGTCTTAGTCCTATTTATATTGACAACCTGCACGTGAGGAGTACACGCGCCTTTACAACATTGGCTACGGAACAGCTATGGCCTAACTCAGTGTGGCCGCATTATCATACAACACATATTCATAATAAGAGCACGAACACGGAAGACCATAAAATATGCATAGTCTATGTCATCACCTCAGTATAGATTGAGTATGTTGATGCAGTTATGTAAAATAGAGAGGAAAAACGAATCATGCAATGGTTGCTTCATCCTGTTGTTGCTATGGATTACATGTGAAAATGTAGTACCAATCATCGCAAGTTATAGCTTGTTTATCATTACCAAGCCAAACTAGCATTGCAAATTCAAATGTGATACAACCAATGCATTCATTTCAATTTTGCAAGTGTGTGTAGCCTGCCACAAACCATTACAACTAAACTAACCCATTACTGATTTGGTAGGTGACATCATTATAGTTTCCTGTGCTTGTAATGAATATCCTTGGTTCTGAACCCAGTAAGGGAAATTTCCAATGCTGTAGGCTAACTTAAGACTTCTAAAGGCGCACCAAGGATTTTTTTTCGGGGTGGGGGAGGGGAATATTTTTGTTTTCACCAGCAGTATAGTAAACTCGCCAGATTTCTCGCTAGCAAATGGATGGTAAATTACCCCGCCATCAGCTGATTCCCTTTTCAGGCTTAATTTCATATTTCTGCTACTGAAACAATAGTTTTGGTAGTGTTAGATGCTTGTCCAAGGCATTACATGAATCATAAGTGCGACCAAATGAAAATAGGTGTTCACAGCCAGGTGACGAGGTCACATCGCTAGAACCTTTGATCATTTTTTTGGATCACATGAAGATTCGCCACCCCAATTTTACCATCTGAAGATCTGCCACCCAAGTCTTACCAACCTTTTATCCACTTAGTGACATATGACACAATACTCCATATTGACCAATACTATCAGGACCTAACTGGGGGGGGGGCACCAAACCTTCCACTATTTCACTAACCTAACTTGGACATTGGTTACGTAACCTAACTGGGTTATTAAACCACTCTCACCTACATGAAGATTAGTCACCCCAAGTGTAGCTGGGGTGGTGGATCTTCATGTGATCCATTTTTTTTAACCTACTGTTAGTATATTCTGATTTCTTACAAGGAGGAAAATTTCGGGGGGGGGGCATGGCCCCCTTGGCAAAGGGGACTATGGGTGCCCCAACTGGGTGCGCCCATGTCTGTATTGTGCTTATATTTTGTATCATTTGTGATATGTTGAGTCTTGTGGGATACCATGCCTTCAATTAGCTTAATATGCTGTATGGTGTATGGTTTCCTTCTTATTCTGAGTTAAGATATTGTGCAATCGTGTGATTTTGTTGTGCAACAAATATATTCAGTCAGACTAATATAATGATTTATTGTAAATTCAAGGGCACTTCTGAAATATTTTTGAACACCCTCGATCTGGCATTAGCCAGGATGAGGAGCCTTCTACAATTGCCTTTTCTTACAATTGTTATAATTCCTGTCTATAGTAATTTGCTTCTCTATTTCATTTGTATAAACTACAATTTTATCTATTTGCTTGTTTTTGTTTTTATGCTTGTATATAACTTTAGTTACAT
Organism: Chionoecetes opilio; assembly: GCA_016584305.1. Lineage (NCBI taxonomy): Eukaryota > Metazoa > Arthropoda > Malacostraca > Decapoda > Majidae > Chionoecetes > Chionoecetes opilio. Next base: position 137,242 of record JACEEZ010019858.1, on the reverse strand, counting down.
TTCATTATTTTGGTATTTATGTTGTATATTTATTGTTCTATATACTATATCATTTATTATTGCTGCACTATTTGAAATGCTACAGATATAATTTTTGGGTTTCTAATATCTTGAAGAAAAAAAAATTGTCTTGAATTTTGACTTTTTTTTGTAAAAGCAGCATGGGGGGGGGGGGGGGGGGGGTTAGGGTTCGCCCAGGGCGCCACACAAGCCAGGACCGCCACCGTCGACAGTAGAGAAATAGCTTAACTGAAGCCTGACTCAACTAAGTAGGATGGTGGAAAGGCACACAAGAGCAACTTCTCATCTTTCCAGAGTAAAGGGTACCTCTTACGCATTTCTTCGCTCATCTTCAGCTTCTGGCATCCTCCACGTTTCAACCTCGCTTGAGCTGTTCTGTCGTTTTATGAAGTTTTCTTGTTGAGTGATATCAACATCAGATGCATCGGCAAGGAATGGATCCTCAAAATAGTGTGGCCCTGTCATTTGGAGGAGGTCAGAGAAGCTTCTTCTTCTTCTTTCTGTTTAACATCAGTTTTTCCCATAATTGTTATGAGGTTAAGACGGCCGATGATACGCTTCCAACTATATCTATCCGTTGCCTCAACTTCTTCAATCAGCAATGCTGCCAGATCCCCTTCAACACACTGCCTCCATGTCTTCCTTAGCCTGCCCGGTGGACGGCGACCTGGAACTTCCACTCTAACAGCTCTCCCCAATGCCTCACCACCTTCTCTCCTCTTCATGTGCCCAACCCACCTCAATCGCCTTACTCTCAGCACTGTACTCAGCTCCTTCAATCCACATTTTCTTGCCACCTCTTCACTGGACACTTCGTCTCTCCATGTGATCCCAGCCATATATCTCAACATTCTCCTATCACACCCAACCAACACATCCTCCAACTTCTTCGTCAAGCCCATGTCTCAGAACCATACAGCAAAACTGATCTTATACATGCTTCAAATACTCTTCTCTGTTTTTCAGTGGAATATTCTTGTTTATCAGCAGCCCCGCTATCTCTCTCCACCACTTCATCCATGTAGTTGTTACTCGTTTTCTTACTGCTCTCTCCACGCCACCCTCGCTATCGAACATGTCACCAAGATAGCAAAACTGTTTAACTTCTTCTATTACATCACATTCACTTCTATAGTTTTCTTTCTATAGTTTCTACCTCTTCCTCTTCTGGTGGGCCCCCTCTGTTGATTCTTCTTATACACACTGGACAGCAGAAATCTACCACTCCATTTAGGTTTCGTAGTCCTGAACATCTTTTATGGCACCACTTGTCACATTACTTGCATCAAATAGAGTTTACTCCCATAGGTGGGCGCGATAACGAAAAAAATTATCACGATAACCGATAAATCGATAACGATAACCTTATCAATGATAACCGATAATCGATAACTGGCGATAAATTTATCGCCCGATAAGGCGATAACCGATAAATCGATAAATCCAAAATTCCGATACTAGCGATAACGATATTGATATTTTAAATAAAAAATCTTAAATGCTATCATTAAACTGTTAGAAAACCCTTCATTTACCTTTTGCAGACTACTATCTTCTAAAGTCAATGTTTATCCTGTCTCTTCACTAATGAAAAGTACTGTTTTTAAGTAAAATAGCACCGAATAGTACAAACATTCATATACACGTGCACAATAAATTAGAACGGAAGAAGCACGGGAACATAGGGAAAAAAATCATCAAAGAACGCGTAAAACTGGGAGTGCGCAGGAGCAACACCTCCCCATCCAACAGCTGGTGAGAGACTGAAGCTGAGCGAACGTTTTGAGAAGACGTCAAGACGGTTAGCTGGGTTTAGACCGTTGTTCGATTCCCAGCTCGGACCTACCTATTTCTGCCTCCAAGGCACACGCGGCTCGCCCCTGTGCTAAACTGGAACCAAAAAAATAAAATTATCGATTATCGCTAGTTTGGAACCAAAAGTATTGGCGATACCGATGAATCGATAACGCGGGAAAAAAATTATCGGATAACCGATAACCCGATATCGTAATCGGGATAAATTATCGCGATAATTTATCGCGATAACACCCACCTATGTTTACTCCTACTCCACTACCGCACACTCTACAGGGAGTGTGCGGTAGGACAAAGGGAGAAGCGAGCTTGCATATCATTATGCAGGTGCTACAGATGGTCGACATTCATGACTAGGTCATCATGAAGCAGGTCACTGGATGTAGATACCAAAGAAGGAAACTGAGCGAACTGGAGAGGCAGTAATAGAGTGGTTAGCGTCGCCGAGTGGCGTACTTGGTGATCTGAGTTTGATCCCCGATGAAGGCAAATATATACTTAAGATCTTTCTGCAAGCGTCGAATGGCCTAAAATCACCCACATGCTGCCCATTAACTCTACCTTTGATTGCGAGTGCATCAGAGGACACAGGGGCAGCATGAGCCTCCAATCACAGGTGTCACTATAAAAATCCTGCCTGCACCACCACGGACGAGAGCCAACCATCACAGTCCTCGAGTGAACCTCCAGGGCCTACCATCCCAGCCATGGAGGTAACTGCCTACAGGTGCTATAGGCACGAATATAGAAGAAGAAAAAAGAAAAGAAAAAAAACATCCCACCTCCAGACCTCCCACCTCCTGTTCAACCAGAACAGCTTGATTCTCCCGTTGAATGCAGCGATCGCCTCCTCGCAGGACATCAGGTTGGGCTTTTTCACTTTGGGCTCTTTTTCAGGACATTCAGCTTGTCAAAAATGTCTAACGAGTAGAAGATGTCACACTTTGCATCAGCAAGTTTCGGGACAAGTTCCGTTCCACTCAAGAACAAGATAACACTGTCCCAAAGTGCAACAAGACGATGCAGGCAGTTGCCCTTCACAGTCACCTGACTTCGGTGTAAAATATCAGTCTTTCAAATTCTTCATCAATCTCTTCGCACAAGCGCTGGTAGAGGCGATCTTGCAGTGCACTCTTTTTGATCAAGTTGGCAGCCTTGGTAACACGCTTGAGCCTCATGCAGACGTCCTGCCAGGTTTTTGGCAACCAGGTGCTTCTGGTGAACAACATAGTAAATACAAACCACATTAGGTACAGCTTTTTTCAAGCGGGCATTGAACCCCCAATACCTTCCGACCATAGAAGCAGCACCATATGTTGCACATATGTTGCACATATGGTGCACAAGTCACAACTTTCTCGAACGGAATATTATTAACGGGGAAGTTAACCTCAGTCACCCACAAGCTGCTGTACTGAGAAGTAGCAGGGAAAAGTCCTATTTTGACGCTGGTAAATAAGTTTCCTCTCGCTTGAATTGTGTGCTGTAACATGTGTCTGGTTATAAAGGAGTAATTTTCTGTTTAGCCACCATTTAACTTTGGGTTTAAAGATATTATACCCATGAAAAAGATCATGCAATTTTATATTCCCAGTGACAATAACAAGAGTGAAATAGCAAATCAGGTTTATCAATCTGACCTATGAAATTTGTTCTGTAGCCCCACGTGGCCCCTGCAAAATTTCATGGCCCCCTTAGGGGGCCGTATGGCCCACGTTGAGAAACCCTGCCCTAGCATACCTCACTCTTCCGTGGGGGCGCACGTAGCCGTGCAGGAATCTTGTTCAAACTCAGAAGACCACTTGGGAATTTGCAGACATATTTGCATTTGCAGATTCACAAACGCAAATCCGCAGTTTTTAGTCTTCTGCAAATCTGCAAACGAATTCGGACTTCCGCAATTGCGAAAGTTGCAGTTTGCGGAAATGTTTGCGGAAATGCCCACCTCTGGTATATGTGTGTGTGTATACATAAATAACAGCCAAACTCCAACTGGTTTCTCAGTAGTTTACCTATGATACTAACATTGCAATTGGTCCTAGATTAATATTTGCAAACTTCTGCAGGGCAACAAGCACTAGCTCCTATTCAGAGCGGATAGACACAAGTAGTACTTTGAAATGTTATACTACATATTATATGCGTACAACAATCTATATAAATCAACACTATAAATGAGGCTAGAACAAGTTTAGATTCAGCACTTTATATTTTGAGCGTGGCATGTTGAAAACAAAATCTGCATATCAATTTGATTTTTGATTTAGCATTTCTCAAAGAAATCACCAAGCTAGTGAACCCACTGTATGTATACACTTGACCATTTGCTGCTTCAATATACATATAGCACATGTAAGAGCTACATTAAATGCAGAAGTGACCAGTTATATATTAATAGCCATTATATATTGATCATGTAAAGAAAAATGTATGTCTCATTTATAGTGCGATTCTATAAGGTCAATGACATACATATAAAATCCTTGTGTGATACATTCTTTCTACATACATTGACCCTATGACCTAAATATAAGTGTTAGGACAAGAAAAAATCAATGTTACTTACAATGTCAAAATAGCAAAGAGAACAAGCGTGACTTTCAGGCAGGTTATGGAGCCAGGCTTGCGAGGTCGATTGTCGCAGCATCGTGTCAGCAGGTACAGCAACAATATGAGCAAGGTCAAGATCAGTAGCCCAGCAGGAATAGATCCAATGATTCCAAGACTCTGCAATAAAAGGGAAAAAATTGTCTAGAAATAAATATCAATATCTTCAACTGAAAAATATTAGTGAATTTTCTTATGGTCACTAAAGAAGCAAAATTTATCAAATCATATCCATTCATTGACATAACATAAAGATAAAAAGATGTTCCCTGCTTTAAACATATTCTTTAAGTGGTGTGTATACATTTGTATGTAATGCTGTCAAAAAGGGGACATACTTACATATATAACCTGTAAAGCAGTTACAACAAAACACCTGGATTTAACCGGCATTTAAAACAACGGCAGCCTCAAAACAACGGCACTAATCGACCAGGCTTTTTTTTTTTTTTTTTTTTTTTTTCCACTGATAAACTCTGGAACTCTCTTCCTGTTTCTGTTTTTCCACTTTCCCATGACTTACATCTTTTCAAAATAAGAGTAACAAGACACCTCCCGAACTAAATTGGCTCACCCCACTTTTTAATTTTATTCTCTTACTGTCTTCTTTATAGGGACTGGCAACTAAGCGGCCTTTGTGTTACCCATTTTTGTCGTGCCCTTGGCCAGTTCCTTGTGATGGGAAAAAAAAAAAAAAAAAAAAAAAAAAAAGGGGGATTTTGGGGGATTCCATAAGAGTAACTCTCAAAACAACGGCAAAATGAGTTATCCGGCATGCGCTCCCCCCCCGCGGGTGCCGGATAAACGAGGTTCTCCTGTATTTAGAAATTTTAGACAAATGACATTTCTCTCTGTTCCATACTTATTTCCTTTTTCAGGTATCATAGTAATGTACACTATGTTACAGAATTATAGAGTAACTACTGCAATTAGTTTGTTGTTATTGTAGTTTATATTGTCAATTAGTTTAGTTTGGGGAGGCGGTAGCGGAGTGGTTAGCGTCTCCGACTGGCGTTCTCGGTGACCCGAGTTCGATCCCCGAAGAAAACCAAAACCTTTCTGCACCGTTGAGTGGCCTAAGAACACCCACATGCCCTGCCCATCAACTCTACCTTCGATTGCGAGTGCATCGGAGGACACAGGGGGGCGGCATGAGCCTCTAATCACAGGCGTCACTATAAGAATCCTGCCTGCGCCACCACGGGCGAGGACCAACCATCAGAGCCCTCAAATAAACCTCCAGAGCCTACCATCCGAGCCCTGGGTCACCACTGCCTACAGGCACTATAGGCACAGATGTAAAAAAAATAAAAAATAAAAAAATTGAAATAAACATTTGTAATGCAACCCTATACTATAGTCTATTCACTTAAGCCTGGATTCCTGGGCTGGGAGCTGCTCGCTGCCTAGCCGAGTTTGTAAGGACGTCGCTGATTGGCTGATAGACTCGGGCTGGGTGGCGATGGTGGTGGTACTTGCCTCGCCGCAACCCAAAACCCTAGCGTTGCCTCAGAAAAATATTCATATTTCTTGGCTTTACTCATCTTTTACACAAGATAGGCCTATTTTGTTTGCAGCAGTAAATCAGGCAGTGATTGTTCAACAACAACACGCCATTTATAACTCAATAGGGTAAAAAATAAAGTCATGACTGACTATCACAAGAGTAGGCAGACTTTTAGGTTTTCAGTGCATTGAAATGTTGTACTCCTACCCGATATAACCAAGCTACCAGATAATAGTTATGAAAGCTGAGTTTACCATCGTGTTCATAAGACATTGCTGCATATCATGAGCATAAAAAAAATACAGTAAGACGACACTAATATTAAGATAATTAAAGGAAAGTAAAAGAGTGTATAAACATTATTTCTTGCTTATTTTGCTTCAACTCGCTCTAACTCCATAAGTTTTGGTCACATTCAATTTTCAAGAACTGTTTCAAAATCCTTATACTTTTCCGCTTCCTGTGGTATGTAGCACGTACCAATAAGGAAAAGAGTAGGTGGTCAAAATGGCTAAGAAAGTTAAAACTACTACTGCAAACTGGCACAGTGACGGGTGAGCATTGCTCCCTATATAGGAGAGACTGTTTTCGGGAGAGCTATCAGAGGCTCCACCCGTCACGGCACCAGTTTGAGACAGTTTAACTTTCTTAGCCATTTTGACCACCTGCTCTTTTCCTTATTGGTACGTGCTACATACCACAGGAAGCGGAAAAGTATAAGGATTTTGAAACAGTTCTTGAAAATTGAATGTGACCAAAACTTATGGAGTTAGAGCGAGTTGAAGCAAAATAAGCAAGAAATAATGTTTATACACTCTTTTACTTTCCTTTAATTATCTTAATATTAGTGTCGTCTTACTGTATTTTTTTTATGCTCATGATATGCAGCAATGTCTTATGAACACGATGGTAAACTCAGCTTTCATAACTATTATCTGGTAGCTTGGTTATATCGGGTAGGAGTACAACATTTCAATGCACTGAAAACCTAAAAGTCTGCCTACTCTTGTGATAGTCAGTCATGACTTTATTTTTTACCCTATTGAGTTATGAATGGCGTGTTGTTGTTGAACAATCACTGCCTGATTTACTGATGCAAACAAAATAGGCCTATCTTGTGTAAGAGATGAGTAAAGCCAAGAAATATGAATATTTTTCTGAGGCAACGCAAGGGTTTTGGGTTGCGGCGAGGCAAGTACCACCACCATCGCCACCCTGCCCGAGGCTATCAGCCAATCAGCGACGTCGTTACATACTCGCCTAGGCATCGAGCCGCTCCCAGGAATCCAGCTTAAGTGAATAGACTATAGTCACTCACATCAATTGATACATAAAAAAAATTCTGCAGCAGCAGTATTATAATTGATGAAGTTGAACTAAGGTGCAATAAGTTGTTTATGTCATTGGGGCAATGCTATCCCGAGGTGTTGGGAATCAAAACTAGCAATTAGGGGTAACATTCCCAAGTGGTAGCCTTGTACAGGGAGGTCCCGTTATACGAGCATTCGGTATACGAGAATCCGATGATACGAGATGTGTAAATTAGGGTCTATTTTCAATATACGAGATCGAAAATCCAATGATAAGACATCCAAACTAGGGTGAGTAAAATTATCAAGTTAAAAATGCGCGCCCTACCACTCCTGGGCTGGACAAAGGGGGATTTGGTTGACCCCAGTGAGGTCACCCCTAGCAAGCTGTGACCTGAAGGGTAATTAAGCATATGGCGCGTCCTGACCTTTAGGGGTAATTAGCAGGTGTGCGGCCCCAACCTTGGGACTGCTACACTACCTTCTCTTGTATCACGCGGTGTCCCCTACATTACGTCTTTTTTGCTTGTTATGCATGTTTTATGTTTAATTAATGTGCAGTTATGTTATTTTGTGTGCTATTTTCTCTTTCAGAATGCTTTTTCTACAGAATAGGTAGTACAGTGTGGGTAATATAGACGCTGTGTGTTTGTTGTGTTTGCTATAGTTTATTTTAGCTTGAAAAACATGTATTTTTTTTTTTTTTTTTCTTTATTGATGGGGTCCTGGAATCAAACCTATATTTTACCATTAGTTATGCATTTCGTTATATGAGATTTCGCTTTACGAGTATGCCAGGTGGAACCTAACTGCTCGTATCTTCGGGACCTCCCTGTATTTCCACACCTTCATGTGGGTGCACCATTGTTAAGATGGAGTAAACGGGGAAAGCACTGCAAAAAATCTACAGTTTTCGTTTTTTCCCTTCAGTTTTGATGCCCTGGAGACTGGAGTCCACTGAAGTAGGCCCTACCAATCATTGATTACCCGAGGGAGTGGAAGGTAAAGAGGTAATTCAGGTAAAGAGGTAATTAAATAAGGTAAATTGGCATCAGGAAAGTTGAGTAAAGTAATTGGCGAATTAGATATTGTGCAAATTACTCATTTTAACCCTAATGGGTTAATGGATGAGAACAAGAGGAAAATTACTGTTAACAGAAATTAAAAAGAAATCTGTATGGCATCTGTCTGAACAAAGAGTAGTAGAGAGTGATGTGGTGGTAGGTAGTGAGAAGGTATATAAGGTAGAGTGGCTTGGGCAGGTATATATACAGGATATGGTGAAAGAGATAAAGAAGGGGGTTCTAATCCATATACTCAGCAAGAGTATAAAGGAGTGTGACTGGATTTGTTGAAAAGGTGCGAGGACAGCGGTCGGCAACCTGCGGCCGACCGGGACCTGTGCGGCTCCTTGCGGGGTTTTGGTATATATTTGAGGTATATATACAGGTTTCAAGGGACCTGTGCGGCTCCTGCCACCTACTTAAAAATGTCCAAATTATATTATCGTTAAAAAAATAAGAGATAAAATACTATAAAATACTAATATATGACCTACGTGTAGGTCTATAGGAAAATATTGGGATTAGTTCTTCTACTTAATATTATTATTATCATCATTATTATTAAAGTGTATTTGATTATCTTGTCTGTGGGTATATTTAAATCCCATAAGGTATTATGGAGGAGGAACATTTTATTGTTTCGTAATTTTCATTCATAATTTACACTGCGGCTCCATCACCACTGCATTTCTTCCAAGTTTGAAGAAACGGGCTCTTCTCGAATTCTGGGTTGCCGACCTCTGTGCTAGGACAATGTGGGTGTTTAAAATTGGAGTATCAAAGTACACACAAACCTCATTTTCCCGGACTACTAGGGGGGAGCACTGGTCCGGGAACCGCAAAAGTCCGGGAATCGCAACAGTCCGATGCCATTACCCACCCCCGGACGTTTATCCTACTCTAGAATTTACTGTCCGGCAACCGCCAATATCAACTACCCCGCCGCGGACTTTTACGTCCGCTGAGCATGCTGCCACCTGGCGGGAGGCAGCAGAAAGTGTTCATAGTCTCAAGAGACGTTCCTGCACCAGAGGCAGTGGGGGTCAGGGGACTAACGGAGACGGTGCAGGTGAACCGTGAGTGTCGTGTGCCCAAATGTAAACAATACGACCGCTGAGCATGCTGCCACCTGGCGGGAGGCAGCAGAAAGTATTCAATAGTCTCAAGAGACGTTCCTGCACCAGGGGCAGTGGGGGTCAGGGGACTAACGGAGGCGGTGCAGGTGAACCGTGAGTGTCGTGTGCCCAAATGTAAACAATACGACCGCTGAGCATGCTGCCACCTGGCGGGAGGCAGCAGAAAGTGTTCAATAGTCTCAAGAGACGTTCCTGCATGAGGGGCAGTGGGGGTCAGGGGACTAACGGAGGCTGTGCAGGTGAACCGTTAGTGTCGTGTGTCCAAATGTAAACTATACGACCGCTGAGCATGCTGCCACCTGGCGGGAGGCAGCAGAAAGTGTTCAATAGTCTCAGAGATGTTCTTGCACCAGGGGCAGTAGGAGTCAGGGGACTGACGGAGGCGGTGCAGGTAGACCGTGAGTGTCGTGTGCCCAAATGTAAACAATACGACCGCTGAGCATGCTGCCACCTGGCGGGAGGCACGGACACTGACCAGGGGTGACAGGAGACGCTCGGACCGCCGGACAACTTTGTCAATTTACGAACAGGACCAGGCATTTCAACGTAAAAAAAAATAAAAAATAATAATAATAATAATAATAATTGTCCGGGACTCTGACATATCCCCGGACCTCGGATTTTGTCAGGCAAATCCGATATCCGGGAAATGGAGGTCCGGGATATCGAGGTTTGTGTGTATGCTTTTGTGTATGTATATGCCAGACTTGGGGTAATCGTAATCTGTAATCGTAATCGATTACAATGGATTACAGTTTTTCAAGTAATCGTAATTGCAATCGATTACAGTCAAAATTTTATGAAGTAATCATAATCGTAATCAATTACATTAAAAATTTATCGTAATCATGATTAATTTTGTAATTGCTTTAGTATAGTCGATATACTTATACATACAAGGTAAATAAATAATCAGAAATATTTCACTTTTACAAGTACTGGATGTGTGAGCCATCAGCTGCCTTCCGTCAGCCATATATATATATATATATATATATATATATATATATATATATATATATATATATATATATATATATATATATATATATACACACAAACCTCGTTTTCCCGGACTAATAAGGGGGAGCACTGGTCCGGGAACCGCAAAAGTCCGGGAATCGCAACAGTCCGATGCCATTTTTTTTTTTTTTTTTTTACCACAAAGAACTGCCAAGGGCACAACAAAAATGGGTAGCACAAAGCCCGCTTAGCTGCCAGTCCCTATAAAGAAGACAGTAGGAGAATAAAATAAAAAAGAGGGGTGAGCCAATTTAGTTCATTACCCACCCCCAGACGTTTATCCTACTCTAGTATTTACTGTCCGGCAACCACCAATATCAACTACCTTGCCGCGGACTTTTACGTCCGCTGAGCATGCTGCCACCTGGCGAGAGGCAGCAGAAAGTGTTCAATAGTCTCAAGAGACGTTCCTGCACCAGGGGCAGTGCGGGTCAGGGGACTAACGGAGGCGGTGCAGGTGAACCGTGAGTGTCGTGTGCCCAAATGTAAACAATACGACCGCTGAGCATGCTGCCACCTGGCGGGAGGCAGCAGAAAGTATTCAATAGTCTCAAGAGACGTTCCTGCACCAGGGGCAGTGCGGGTCAGGGGACTAACGGAGGCGGTGCAGGTGAACAGTGAGTGTCGTGTGCCCAAATGTAAACAATACGACCACTGAGGATGCTGCCACCTGGCGGGAGGCAGCATAAAGTGTTCAATAGTCTCAAGAGACGTTCCTGCACCAGGGGCAGTGGGGGTCAGGGGACTAACGGAGGCGGTGCAGGTGAACCGTGAGTGTCGTGTGTCCAAATGTAAACAATACGACTGCTGAAGAGCGGGAGAGAGCAATTTATTTAGTTAACCTTAATGTTTGCATGGTATTATTGTATGTATCAGAAAACGAAATATGTCAATGGAAAGCTAATTAAATTCTGCTTGTATTGATATCTGCCATCTTATAAGCTGTCCCACAAAGTTATACATGACGACGAGTTTTAAGTGAATGTTAAGTTCATCATATTTCTTCAGAGTCTCATAATGACCTTTATTTAATGTGTTTTACTATGTTTTATGTGATAATCTTATAGAACAAACATTTCCGAAGATAACAGTCTATCCTTTATACATGTATAACATGATATACTGCGGGGTAATGCCTTGAGAACTTCCCCGGGTCTTGGGTGAACGAGGAGGCCTTGGCACCAAGATGGCGCCCAGTAGCGTTTAACATAGGGCCTATGAATGGCGTTACCCTCTTTATAGAGGTACCCTAGGGACGACCAGCCCCCTTTAGCAGTCATGAGGAATGGTTCCTGATTGCCACACGGCAGTCAGGACAGCATGCAACCCACGGATCATGGCCTCACCCCCAGCTTTGAGGAGCTCTGCACTGATATTATATTAATCGTCTTCGATATGGGATGGCATTGTACCAGAAAAAATTATTTTGTGGTGTACTAGAATTCACATTTAATTGAATACAGAATCAACACATATATTTTTGTCATTCCTTTTCAAGTTATATATACATATACAGATAGATAGATAGATAGATAGATAGATAGATAGATAGATAGATAGATAGATAGATAGATAGATAGATAGATAGATAGATAGATAGATAGATAGATAGATAGATAGAAGAGAGAGAGAGAGAGAGAGAGAGAGAGAGAGAGAGAGAGAGAGAGAGAGAGAGAGAGAGAGAGAGAGAGAGAGAGAGAGAGAGAGAGAGATAGATAGATAGATAGATAGATATAGATAGGATAGATAGGATAGATAGATAGAGATATAGACAGACAGATAGACAGACAGACAGACAGACAGACAGACAGACAGACAGACAGATAGATAGATAGATAGATAGATAGATATAGAGATAGATAGATAGATAGATATATAGAGATAGATAGATATGGCTTGAAAAGGAATGACAAAAATAAATGTGTTAATTCTGTACTCAATTAAATGTGATTTCTAGTACACCTCAAAATACTTTTTCTGGTACAATACCATCCCACATCGAAGACTATTAGTTTAATTTCCGGAACGATACAATACTGATATATACATCTAATGTAGGTAAGTATATGAATTATTACCTTAAAATATATTCAAAATAATAATGTATTCAATAATAAAAAGATAATAACATTAGTAATAATGCTGATAATAATAATGATAACATTTTTATTATTGTTATCATTATTATTGTCATTGTTGCTATTATTAGTGACATTCGTATGTACGTATTCTGTTGCTGCTAACATCATTGCTACTACTACTTATGTGCGCACACACACTAGCACAAAAGCACAGTTTTTTAGAACATAGAAGGGACTCCGTCAGGACCGTAAGCCTTCCGAGCCTCTGTAGTCAGGTTGCCGCCAGCTATACCCTGCATGGAATGATAGTTTTTTCTCGATAGATTCTACATCATTAGGATGTCTATAAAGCATATCAGGTGGATAACAAAAGAAATCCTTGGGCAATGCGATAAATCAACGGAAATCCGAAATGGCCGCCATGATGGCCGACTTCCGTAGACATCAATAAAAAAAAACTAACTATTAGGTCTAGAATCACATGTAATAACACTTTTCCATATGATTTTGACATGAGAAATTCATATATGTGGTTATTTTTTCAATTGAAGCTCAAAAACAAGGTCAAAAGTCAAGTTCAAGGTAATTTTACAAATAATTTTTCACATGAAAAAGTTATTAAACAGTGTATTCCAAACCAAAAGTCTATACATTGACAATAACATAATCTTTTATTCCAGAAGGAAATTGTTAGCAAAGTTCAAATGTCTATTTGTTGTGGCACCCATCTCTGCTCTGCAGTTGCAGAAGAGGGTGCAAGGTAAGGCCGTGCGCCTTGCAGCTGCATCTCCTGGAGGCGCATCCTTGTCGCTGCCGCAGCCGCATTTAAGGACTTTTTTGGGGGAGATCCGCAGGGTGTGTCTGGAGGTACGACAGTCGGGTGTAGAACATTGCTGCCCTCGGGACGATACCATCCATGCTTGAGTAAGGGGATCGGACTCAAGGCAGTTGAGCATTACAGACATCCCCCTTAGGATGAAGGCCCTTGCCTCTGCCAACACCTTGTGTGTTGGTTCATTGAAAGTGAGCTATCGCCAAACACCCGGAATTTCACACCTCCTGTATAGGAAACGATATTGCATCATGTTTGAATTATATTACTTGAATAGTTCAGTATGCTTATGTTTGGTATTAAATCATCACCCTATGGGTGGATCATCACCCTATGGGCAATCTCTGTGGAGATGCTGGTCGTATAGGTCTGACTTCGGTACTCCATCTCAGAACATTCCTTCCTCACACGCTTTGCAATCAAATCCAGCGCTGCCTCCAAATTATCATCCTCATCTTCGTCCTTTATCATATTCAAGGTGGCAATAGTGTTGTCACGGAAGATGATGGATGACTGATCGGTAGCCAGGTGCTGAGAGTACAACAAGATCCTGCTCCTTATCACAAATGGACTTGATCAATGCTGATCACCGCATTGCATACCGCATGCATAGTTCCAGGTAGCGCTCCATCAGGTTAACAGAATCCCACTTCTGGGATCACTGATCTTTGAGCTCATTGACGAGTTCATCTAATGCAGCATGCAGAGTTGCTTCCTCTTTCGCCTTCCTTTCGCCTGGTGGAACTCGGCCGCTAAAAAATCTTGCGTAGCAGTCGCGATGATATCGTGCGTCAGCCGCATGAAGGTCGGCTGATCTGACGGCGAGGCCGGATAGTCGCTGCAGCACCTCATCTGCCCAAATGTCTGCCCGTTCGGTGCACTTATCGTATATGTTATCTTCTATGGTGTACGACTTAGTTGTTCCATCTACACCTCTCTTGCCTTCAGTCTCTCTCACAAGATATGCCTGATTCCACCGATTCGGGTGTTTGGAATCTTGTTCCACAGGACATGGTCCACATCAATAGAAACATTGATGTAACCAATCAAACGGAGACCCCTGGCTGGACCGTGTCCTCCTTGTAGCTATTGACTGAAGACTTGATACACTTCTTTTTTGTTTTTCTGATAATAGTTTGGCTATTATGAGGTACTTCGCAACACATGATACTGATACTGGACTTGATACGTCGGATCATTTTTCAATTTGGTTTTAAGTTCAACATCACCATGAATTTCACGGGATTCAATAATACTGTTTAATCTTTCACCACCAGCCTGGCTGACCTGGAGTCTGTCTTTGTCAGACCAACTGTAGCAACATTTGAAAAGGCATTTGTCATCCATTGTCTCTGTAGCCACCACCACTACCACCGATAACTATTTACAACTACATGTACACTGGATTGTTAGTTCATGTTACCATCAACATATTAACGTCTTATCACTTCACCATCACCACACGAATATCATCGCAATCTACGGTGCATTACAATATTTCTTGAGGATCTGAAATAAAATAAAAATGAAACTGAACATTAACATTCTCTTCAAATATATATTAATACATATTGGCTCGATCGATGTATCTGAACACAAACGTTTATCCGCAAACTGTTTTCCATGGCAAGTAGTCCATGGACGTACAGACGGACGGACGGCTCGGCGGACGGGCGGACAGGAAACAAGAGATCAGTTTATATATAAAGAAATTAATATAAATAGTAATGTGTATGTTGATCAGGTGAATGATGAATATCTAGAAAATTAGAGTATCATAAAACATGACATGGGAACCTAACAGTGAAACACGTCTGACATGATGCATGTCTAACCTTCAGCTCTTCATCACACCAACAAGCGATCGAACCAGCTATATAAGTTACAATTGTTTCAGTTTAATCTGAAGTCAGTTAACGTAAACTTGAGTTCAGAATGATTTGCTACCGCTAGTATGTAAATTACACACACACACTAACAATTTTATACTTATTTACCCTGAAAAATGACATTGAACTAAACTTTTGACCTTGTTATTGACCTCCAATTGAAAAAAATAACCACATAAGATTAATTTCTCATGTCAAAATCATATCGGAAAAGTTCCATTACATGTGATTCTAGAACTAATAGTTAGTTTATTATATTTATCTCTGAGGAAGTCGGCCGTCATGGCGGCCAGGATTTGTTCTTGTTATCCGCCTGATATTGCTTTATAGACATCCTAATGATGTAGAATCTATCGAGAAAAAAACTTTATCATTCCATGCAGGGTAACATTGAAAAACCCACTTTGGCAACCTGACTACTGAGGATCTAGGTCAGAAACGGTAAAAAAGCATCATTGCGGAGGATCTTAATAAAAGACATAACAGTCAGGGGATGGAAGAGAAGGAAGAACAAGCCCTTCATCAACCAGAGTGGAAGTTTGGGCAAGGGTTTGAGTAAAGAAATTTGA
This sequence comes from Chionoecetes opilio, assembly GCA_016584305.1. Classification (NCBI taxonomy): domain Eukaryota; kingdom Metazoa; phylum Arthropoda; class Malacostraca; order Decapoda; family Majidae; genus Chionoecetes; species Chionoecetes opilio. Next base: position 121,388 of record JACEEZ010019858.1, on the reverse strand, counting down.
GCTTTATAAATAGATAAGACAGTTGTGTAGCCATCCGGGAGAAGCATAGGAGGGAAAGATGAAGAAGAAAAATTGTTAAAGATGTTTTTAAATAGATGCCAGAACTCACGAGAGGAGTTTGATTCTGAAAGATTTTGACATTTTCTTTGAATGAAGGAGCTTTTACTATAGTCTATTTTTTTTATTATGGTCAAAATGCACTAAGCAAGCCACGCCCCCTGCCTGCCCTTCTATTCTACGGGGCAGCTGATTGGTGCATTCCTCGTATCATCACCACCAATCACAATATCTTCACTACGTAACAGCGGCGTGACCACTGGACAGAGCAATCTTCACTACAGAGGGATGTTTGATTTTGTCACCCTCTGTAGTGAAGATTGCTGTCCAGTAGTCACGCCGCTGTTAAGTAGTGAAGATATTGTGATTGGTGGTGATGATACGAGGAATGCGCCAATCAGCTGCCCCGTAGAATAGAAGGGCAGGCAGGGGGCGTGGCTTCCTTAGTGCATTTTGACCATAATAAAAAAAATAGACTATAAGTTGAATAAAAGATTCGCCATGATTTCAGGCAGAAATATAAAGGGCATGAGTTATCTAAGCATCTGTGCGTGAATGACATGCGAGTGAGCGTCGTCACTTCAGTACTCACCTCCTGATAGACAGGGGAGAAGGGGTTGAAGGTGGAGTTGACAGGGTGCAGCGTAAGATTGACGTGTGGCGTATTGTGGAACCACTCCACCCAAAACACCCGCCGCACCTCGGACACCACGCTGTGCACCTGCATCCTCCCCTCCGAGAGGCAGCTCCTCCTCCTCCTCCCTCTGACAGGCACGGGCGACCCTCTCACGCACTACCACACCCACCTCACTCGCATTCTGGAACTAAGAATGAACACTTCTTAAGTGGCCTTTCATATACACTAGAAAAGATAAATATAGTTGATGCCGATTCAAAACTAAAGGAACACACACACACACACACAAATATAAACTGTATAAAGCTGTAGTCTTAAACAAATGACATTCAATAGAAAAGAGGAAATGATGTGATGAAATTAATGTTATAAAGAGAAATACCTTATACAAAAGTTGAATAATAAGTGATTGGTAGTAAATCCATTCATTATTTTATTGTAAGACAGGAATGGTAAAATTATTGACTACATTGATAAAATAATGCAAATAGATGATACATAATCAACTGTTACAATACAGTACATTCTTTAAGATTCCAGATTCGTCAGTATATACTATTTTATCAGTCTAGATAACAGAACAGTACTCTAGTGAACAGTGGCGTACCGAGGGTGGGAGGCCATGCGGCCATGCCCCCCCCCCCCCCCTTTTGCAAAGAAAAAAAAAGATAGAGAGAGAGAGAGAGAGAGAGAGAGAGAGAGAGGAGAGAGAGGAGAGAGAGAGAGGAGAGAGAGAGAGAGAGAGAGAGAGAGAGAGAAGAGAGAGAGAGAGAGAGAGAGAGAGAGAGGAGAGAGGGAGAGAGGAGAGAGAGAGAGAGAGAGAGAGAGAGAGAGAGAGAGAGAGAGAGAGAGAGAGAAGAGAGAGAGAGAGGAGAGAGAGAGAGAGAGAGAGAGAAGAAGAATTTTTTTTATAAAAAATATATAAATTATATTTTTTTTTTAAATTGATCTATATGTATTTTTATTATTTTATTTTTATTTTTTATAATATATATTTTTTTTTCTTCATATATTTTTTATTTTTTATTTTATTCTATATATTTTTATTTTTTTCATATTTTATGTTTATTTATTTATATTTTTATTATTATTATTTTTTTATTATTATTTTATTTCTTTATTTTTAGATTTTTTGTATTTTTAGATTTTTTATTTTTTTATTTTATTTAGGCCCACCAATAGCCCTCCGCAGGAGCTAGCCAAAAAGTCCGCCCGGAGGGCGGCTTTGCGGCTAGTATATATATATATATATATATATATATATATATATATATATATATATATATAAAAAATCAAAAAATATAAAAATGTAAAAAAAAAATAAAAAAAAATTAAAACATTACCCATCACTCCCCACCCATTCACTCACCCATTACCCATCACCACACACCCATTCACTCACCCATTACCCATCACCCCCACCTATTCCCTCACCCATCACCCCCCACCCATTCGCTCACCCATCACCCCACACCCATTACCCATCACCCCACCCATTCACTCACCCATTACCCATCACCCTACATCAAGGTTTCCTCAATTAGAGAGAACTGCAACTCCGAAATGCCAGTGGTCGCTGGCAGTTTTAACTCACAATTTGGTGAAAAGTTGGTAAACTTGAAAGAAAAATATGGGCTTATTCCACTGCACTTAAAACACAAAAGTATAATTTTAAGAACGATTTTCTTCTATATGTATATTGTATAGAAGCCTGATTCTGTAAAACATGTATTTAACCAAATAACCAAGGAGGTTATAGTTGAGGAGGCGAGGTAAATGTTACTCTATGATATTATACAGTCAATACGTATGTTTAGAAGTTATCTATACCTAGGCAGTCATATGTTCCTGTTATTATTGTGTATTAATCAGATAGAAAGCCTGGAAGTGCAATGAGTCGACGCGTGAAGTAGCAATGTTTTGATTCAATCTCCCCGCCACAATCTCCCCACCACTCCCGCCGCGGCGTGTCGCCTCCACAATTATAACCTACATTGTCGCAGCAAAAAGCCGATTTCGGCATTCTTATTCTTAGTTTTTCCAAGGCATTGCTTATTGTATTTTGACAAGCGTTTGCCAGACGCAGCAGTACTGTCTTAGAAAACAGTGTGAACATCGCCCAAATTTTACATGCCACAATATACATGTAAAAAATATATTAAGCTTTGCTACTCGAGGCGAGTAATTTGCATTAAATTGCTATCTTAGAACGTTCAATCGTAATGCATGTCATGCATACACTTACTAGAACAACAGAAGAACGTTCTTTTTTTAGTATTCAGATGCGGTGCATCAATATTTATCGCGAAATTGATTTATGAAAAATATTAGTCGCGGAGGGAAAACACAGTAGACCAACCTTTGAGTTAAACTGCCAGCGACCACTGGCATTTCTCGAGTTTCAGTTCTCTCCAATTAGAGAGAACTGAAACTCGAGAAATGCCAGTGGTCGCTGGCAGTTTTAACTCAAAAGGTTGGTCTACTGTGTTTTGGCTCCGCGACTAATATTTTTCATAAATTAATTTCGCGATAAACATTGATGCACCGCATCTGAATACCAAAAAATATAGTTCTTCTGTTGTTTTTAAATAATTATATGGATGACATTCATTACGATGGAACGTTCTATAATAGCAATTTAATGCAAATTACTCGCCTCGAGTAGCAAAGCTTAATATATTTTTTACATGTATATTGTGGCATGTAAAATTTGGGTGATGTTCACACTGTTTTCTAAGACAGTACTGCTGCGTCTGGCAAACGCTTGTCAAAATACAATAAGCAATGCCTTGGAAAAACGAAGAATAAAGAATGCCGAAATCGGCTTGTTGCTGCGACAATGTAGGTTATAATTGTGGAGGCGACACGCCGCGGCGGGGAGTGGTGGGCGGGGAGATTGTGGCGGGGCGATTGAATCAAACATTGCTACTTCACGCGTCGACTCATTGCACTTCCAGGCTTTCTATCTGATTGATACACAATAATAACAGAAATATGACTGCCTAGGTATAGATAACTTCTAAACATACGTTACTGACTATATAATATCATAGAGTAACATTTACCTCGCCTCCTCAACTATAACCTACTTGGTTATTTGGTTAAATGCATGTTTTACAGACTCAGGCTTCTATACAATATACATATAGAAGAAAATCGTTCTTAAAATTATACTTTTGTGTTTTAAGTGCAGTGGAATAAGCCCATATTTTTCTTTCAAGTTGACCAACTTTTCACCAAATTGTGAGTTAAAACTGCCAGCGACCACTGGCATTTCGGAGTTGCAGTTCTCTCTAATTCTCGCAACCCACATTTTTTTTCACAATTCTCGCTAATAGGCTGCTAAGAATAAAAAAGAAAAAATAAGTGATCGGATCATCTCATAAGTGGGCTTAAAACCTTCCCCTGGTCGAGCTGGTTCCAAAACTGTATCATATGATGGGATTGTGCCACGGGGGGCGGAACTTAGCGCGGACACACACACACACACACACACACACACTTTCGCTTATATTATTATAGATATTGTTACGAAGGTCCTTGTCATGTAAACAAGAGATGTGTCCTTCGTTTGTACCTCTGGGGTCTCGCTGGCGGGGGTTCGACACACGGTTCGGGTTTCCACGTCCTTTCCTCCCATTGGCCCAGAGAATGGGGGGGGTGACCGACGTGGTGATGGCTTGGCGAAGCAGGAGAGGGTAGGATCAACACAGCCACGACGGGTGGACAGGCCCTCCCGCAGGATTACCGTGACCACTGCGCCTCGCATTACCCGCCCTGGAAAAGGCGCGTCTTCCCCTTCTTGTTGGAAGGGGGACGAGAGTGGCCCTGTGTTGGGCACGGCGTGGCCTTCCGGCTCAGTGGCGGCGACTGTGGAGTGGGGTCACGGCTCCAAGGGCGGCGCCCTTACGTGAGACTGACTTGTCTTGTGTTGGGCGAGCGAGACTGTGCGTACCGTGGGCGAGAGAGACTGTGTTGTGTATCGCAGGCTACACAGTGTGTTGGGACAGTGTTGAGACGGCGAGCGTGTACCCTGTGTTGTGGGGTTAAACTATGCGCGTAGTAAGTAATACGCGGGTGAGAGAGACGGTGAATTGTTGGCCTGCGTGCCTTGTAAATATTGTACAGTGGGTAGTGCAAATAAAAGCCGTGCACAGCACTAAAAGGGTTTCCCTGCAGTCCTTCCCGTCCCCTCCCTAGCCCCGAGCCGTAAGTGTGTGACGAAGTTGAGGGTGGTGGATGACCCCCCCCCCCCTCGTTTCGTAAATCAATATATTATAGTAATATATATTATATAATATATATATATATAATATATTATTAATAAAAAACTATATATATAAATATATATATATAATATATATATATATAAAATATATATATATAATATATATATATAATATATATATATATATTATATATATGTATATATAATATATATATATATAATATCTATATATATATAATATATATATATATATTGCCCCCCCCTTTTCAATTTTCTGTGTACGCCACTGCTATGAACGAAGTCAAATGCAGAGTAATCACGCACATTAAATTAGGCCCGGTTCACACATTCAAGTTTTGACTGAAACGTAGTTATACGTGCGTCTTGTCATCAGTGACTCACATACGTCACAGTGACGTCACTTCCTGCCTGTGAAGTTTGAACCAGGCTCCGCGCGACCACCTGCTGGAGCAGTGTTGACGTCACTGATCTTGAGACGTGCGTCTCAGCCTCACATTATTCGGAGCTCCCAATTCTTTGTCCGCGTCTACGTGGGCGTGGCGATCAGTGACGTCACTCTGACATCACTGATCGTGCCACGCCCACGTAGACACGGACAGCAAAAGCGTGTAGTGTGAACCCCGCCTTAGACTTAGCTCATTAATGAATAATAGAAAAAGGGTGGGTCATAGGATCGCCACTTTTAGCAGAATTCACGAAGGATAGTGTTCTTCCAATAAGAAGCCCACCACCACAAACTGTCCATAACATTAGTGTACTGCACCAAATAAGCATGGCAGCGATGACATATAGATAGTAGAGTGATTGTGTATCTTCAGAGGAGATAATGTTGGATAATGAGGTGCTTGCTGGATTCCGGATATGTAGAGCGGTGGAAAAAAAAAAGGGATTATTTCATGAGTTTTGGAGCAGGTGGTTTGCCGTAAATGGAGCAGGTCGCTCTACCCCCCTTAAACCAGTGTTTGCGTATATTGTGGCCGGCCAAACAATCCAGCGTGCGCCCCAGCGTGCATATCCCGTCATTTTGGGACATGTAACAAGGAATAGATACAACGTCAATCTAGAACAGAATGCAATCGCCTCTTTATTGATGAGCTAGTCCCATGCAATCCCATTGCTTCACTGGGGTTGACAGACGGATATGTAAAAGCTACGTTAAGATCTCTCTCTCTCTCTCTCTCTCTCTCTCTCTCTCTCTCTCTCTCTCTCTCTCTCTCTCTCTCTCTCTCTCTCTCTCTCTCCTGATAACAGATTCCCATACAGAGGCTCAAGTTCACATCGTCACTCCATCCGAGATGGAGTGACTTGTCTTGTGACTTGTCTCTCACAAGGCCTGGTACATCGCCCGTGACGTCACACCATAAGGATACCACCCGCTCCGCTCCCCGTACAAGTTTACCTCCCTAATATAATGTTTATCAGTATAAAAGATATACTGTTATCTTCGGAAATGTTTGGTCTACAATATTATCAAATAAAAAACCGTAAAACACACAAAGAAAATGCCATTATGAGACTTTCAAGAAATATGCATTAACTTAAACTTTTCGCCATTAAATATTTTGCTCGCAAACATTTTACATGGAGAATATCAATAGAAGCGGAGCTTAATTAGCTTTCCATTGATATATTTCGTTTAGTGATAAATGAATTAGCGGCATGCATAAATTAGCGTTAACTAGATATAAAAAATCATGAAAGCGGGTAATTTCCTACCCAATATATGTTGATCAGTATAAAATATATACTGTTATCTTCGGAAATGTTTGTTCTATAATATTATCAAATAAAAAAACCGTAAAACACACTAAAGAAATGCCATTATGAGACTTTCAAGAAATATGCATGAACTTAAACTTTTCGCCATTTAATATTTTGTGAAATTGTTTTTACATGGAGAATATCAATAGAAGCGGAATTTAATTAGCTTTCCATTGATATATTTCCTTTTCTGATAAATGAATTAGAACCATGCATAAATTAGCGCTAACTAAATAAATAACATCATGAAATCGGGTAATTTTTCACGATTGATGATGTTATTTATTTAGTTAACACTAATTTATGCATGGTTCTAATTCATTTATCAGAAAAGGAAATATATCAATGAAAAGCTAATTAAATTCCGCTTCTATTGATATTCTCCATGTAAAAAGTTTTTTCACAAAATATTAAATGGCGAAAAGTTTAAGTTTATGCATATTTCTTGAGTCTCATAATGGCATTTCTTTAGTGTGTTTTACGGTTTTTTATTTGATAATATTATAGAACAAACATTTCCGAAGATAACAGTATATCTTTTATACTGATAAACATTATATTAGTTAGGTAAACTTGTACGGGGAGCGGAACGGGTGGTATCCTTATGGTGTGACGTCACGGGCAATGTACCAGGCCTTATCATCTCGGTGGCCACGCTCCATCCCGGTCAAAGAATGTAGCGGTCGTGTAGCACTTGAGGAAAGGACCCTGGAGGTATTCGAGGGAGGCGGTATAGCAGGCGCTTTTGGGGAGGCGGTAGGAGTGGCGTTCTCGATGACCCGAGTTCGATCCCCGATGAGAATCAAGATCTTTCTGCACCGTCGAGTGGCCTAAGAACACCCACATGCCCTGTCCATTAACTCTACCTTCGATTGCGAGTGCATCGGTGGACACAGGGGGGCGACATGAGCCTCTAATCACAGGCGTCACTATAAAAATCCTGCCTGCGCCACCACGGGCGAGGACCAACCATCACAGCCCTCAAGTGAACCTTCAGAGCCTACCATCCGAGCCCTAGAAGTCACTACCTACAGGCACTATAGGCATATAATGTAAAAAAAAAGTGTTTGCATTACCCGATTCCGAATTGTGCATGAAATATACATTTGTGAACGATATGACCTAATCAACGTACTTTCTCTATGGACTAAATGCATATATCCCAAACTTAGGTTTGTGTTCACAGCTGCCAACAAATACTACAGTACTGACCGTTATCACACCCTGAATACAACCCTTCAAGATCAGCCCCAAAAGATAACTCCCTCCCTCTATTCCGTGTGCGATGCTCTTCTCCATTACTTCTCGTCAAAGAAAGTTCACAGGCATTGTATTGCCACATAGATGCCTCACTCTTTTCTTAATGCAAGACAGATAAGATAAGATTTTCATCCTATCTAGACACTTTGCAAGTACCAACTACAAGGTTATTGACTATACAAAGCGCCGCCACGTCAGCATGAACTAGGCGGACTCGAACCGCTGACCGAATGCACAGGGACGCTGCACATTGGGAACTCACGTCTCTACCAACCTTGCCACCCTGACGGGCTAATGCAAGACAGATAATATTATCTATATGTAGGTTTCTTCTATCTTCATGAGAACTACACAACTTTCATCATCGAATGAAAAATAGACACTTTGGCCATAAGCTTAGTAAAAGTATTTCCTATGTTTGTTAGGGTGTGAGAAGCCACTTCACACAGTCTGCGCTCATATCATCATGCACTGTACCAGCTATATCATGTTATGCAACGAGGTATACGCGCCCTTGAGATAGAGAATGCTCGCTGACTCATCATGGCCAAGCTTTAAAGACCATCACAAATATTTAGTGTAAGGGGTAGAGTCAGTTAGATGAGTCACTCAGTCTCTGGTGCAGATGAGGTACGAGTAAAGCCAAGGTAACTGGTAAGAGGGTCAAGGAGGGGCAGGGTTGGCAGTGATTCGCAAGAATACTTCATCCATATAAAAATGATCACTGACAATCAGACTCTTGAAATCCAAATGTGTTAGCCATAATAGACACTGTGGCTAATTCACTAGTTCATGTTTTTTTCTTCTTTCAATTAAAAGTCGAGTATACGAGTCTTTCATTTGGGGAAAAGAAAACCAAGCAAGTGACTGGGGTTAGGAATGGGTAACTGGACTAGGTCACCCTGAAAAGTTTATGAAAATATATAATCAGTTTTCCTTAGTCAAGATAATGCTGGATTAAGTGGCCGGAAGCCGTATGAATAGTGGAAGATGCGGGAAGGCCCCACGGACAGCCGGGAGCCGCAGATTGCAAGGCAAAGCAGCTGGTGTATCTGCGAAGACCCTCACTGAACGAACGCACGTATTTGTATTCCAAATACTGAATGTAAGGAGATACCCAACGCACCCCATGGCAACTTCCACTTCCGTAAAATATTTTTTTTTCTTTTTACTGTTTCTATTCAGTAAGAGATGCAAAACTTGCACACATTTCAATGTAAATTTTATTTCATTTTACAACGCAAGCTTACGTACAAATAATTGGAAGGGCTTTGACATAATTAATGATATACGAATTATCATGAAACATTATCTTAGGCGTTGTTTACATAAATGATTCAACGCAAGTTGAATTGGACAACAAGAATAATAATATAGTTAACTTCCCTGAACGAAGGAAGAGAAGTTAGAGAGCAAAGGTCAACAGATTAACGAGGGAAAGAGGATACTGAACCCACCGCCCTCTCTCCCCCCAGCTCCATCCTGATTCCCCATGACACCCCCCCTCCCACCCTGCATGAGGTCCCACACGCCTCAATGGAGCTGTCTTGGCGAAGACTTATGAATGGGGGAATAGTGGAAACTCTCGAGGACTCCCCTTTCTAGCAGTTTGTAAGAGGCCAAAAATATTAATCCTGAATGTGGAGACAAGTCAACACGTGAGGCAATGAGGCAAACAGGGAATGAACGTAGCGTCCTTTTGATCACCAGTGAGCTACTAACACTGAGGGAGACGCAAGGAGGAGGTACGTCATGTTTATGTGGATGTGATGAGTTAGTAAAGTGACTCTCCATAAGACCAGGATACAAAATTGGAATGACCTCGAATATACAGATCTGAATGGCCTCCGACACACTGATTTGAATGGCATCCATCACATATTTGAATAGTCTCGATCGAACACACATATTTGAATGGCCTCGAGCACAAAAATTTGAATGGCCTCCAACACAGATTTGATTGCCCTCGAACACATATATTTGAATGGTCTCCCACACATAAATTTAAAATGGCCTCGAACACATAATATATTTCAATGGCCTCGAGCACATAATATTATAAATAGCTACACGTAATCGATCCTTGACGACACAAATAAGGAAAGACAATAGAAAAATGGGATAAGAAGAATGAGTTTTTTTTTATTGCCCAGCTTCCGTAATTTCCCAGTGGAGGCCAGCGGGTTCCAGCAGTAGCGGTGGGTTGTGCTTGGATCAATAATTTCGTTTAGTTCCCATGACTGACACCACTTGGCCTAACACGAGGAAAATGACTGTACTAACTTAAGGTAGTATATGATTATGCTCTCTCTCTCTCTCTCTCTCTCTCTCTCTCTCTCTCTCTCTCTCTCTCTCTCTCTCTCTCTCTCTCTCTCTCTCTCTCTCTCAGGATCACTGTTGTTTGATTGCTTATGGAACTGATATTTCGTGACAAACCATCTTCATGAGTTCAACAAGTATGATTGATTAATTGATTGAAGGGAGAGAGAGAGAGAGAGAGAGAGAGAGAGAGAGAGAGAGAGAGAGAGAGAGAGAGAGAGAGAGAGAGAGAGAGAGAGAGAGAGAGAGAGAGAGAGAGAGAGAGAGAGAGAGAGAGAGAGAAATAACTTGCCTGATCACTGCTGAATCAGACAAGAAATAAAAGATTATTGCCGTAAGAAAAGACAAATAGAGCCAAACTCAGCAAGATAAATAAATACCAATAAGCAATCAGAACTAGAAACAAAACCCTCTTATGAGAAGAAAAAAAATTACGATGAAAAGGAAATTGTCAAGCCGCCATAACTACAGCACCTGTGGGAGTCCAGGGGCCACATTCAGAGACGCTAACGTCCATGCTTAACGACTTAGCGACTGTCATCAGCTGTTTTGGTGTTCTGCGTGGAGATTGATGACGTACTTAAAGACGTTAAGTTGTCAAAACACGGCGACTGCCTATAGGGTGGTGTTGAGGACGCAACATTTTATATATATATATATATATATATATATATATATATATTATATATATATATATATATATATATATATATGGCTATAGGCGCTATATATATATATATATATATATATATATATATATATATTATATATATATATATATATATATGGCTATAGGCGCTATATATATATATCAATTTTTTTTTTTTTTTTTTTTTTTTTTTTTTACATTTGTGCCTATAGCGCCTGTAGGCAGTGGTGATCCAGGGATCGGATGGTAGTTTCTGGAGGTTCACTTGAGGGGTGTGATGGTTGGTCCTCGCCCGTGGGTGGCGCAGGCAGGATTTTTATAGTGACGCCTGTGATTAGAGGTTCATGCCGCCCCCCTGTGTCCTCCGATACACGCAATCGAAGGTAGAGTTGATGGACAGGGCATGTGGGTGTTCTTAGGCCACTCGACGGTGCAGAAAGGTTTTTGTTTTCTTCGGGGATCGAACTCGGATCACCGAGAACGCCAGTCGGAGACGCTAACCACTCCGCTACCGCCTCCCCCTAACATACATACAAATACTCATAAATTGAGTGGGTATATATGATGTTTTCTGACTCAAGAACTGAACAGGGCAAGTATACAAATGAAATTAGGCCATATAACAAACCCAGCCGCTTATGGTGATATTGTTTTGGGGTGATGGGCCGAGAGTACGTGATGAGCGGCGGCATCTCAGTGATCTCACCACACCGGCGGGTAGCGACTAGCGATGCCAGACACCACCACGCACGGCTCGGCAGACTGAAGGTATTAGCGTGCCCTTTTCCTTAATTAAAACCCAAGCCCTTGTCCATCCAGCAGTGATGGGTACCGGGTGTTAGCCGGGGGTTTGTGACCCGCCTCCCGGGGTGGTGGCTTCCCCCAACACTAAAGGAAGACGAGCTACGAATAGATTATTAATTATCAAGCGAAAAAGATCACAAGAAGAAGAAGAGCGCCCTATTACTCTGAAGGAATAATTAATAGCTAGAATACAAGGAAGTACAAGCCACCGGCGTGTTACCCGCGTGTATGTGGAGGTAGAAACAAGTGTTGAAGCGACGGAGGTGACATAGGGGATGAAAGAATGATGGAATAAGCTAGAAAATAGAAATAAGTACAACGACCTTGAAATGCAGGCCGCGGCTGCTGCCTTGTGATTGGCTGACACGTTTGAGACACAATCTGATTGGCTGGCACGTTTGTTTTTACACAATTGTGATTCGCTGGCGAGGCTGTGACGTCATTGTAGTCGCTCAGCCAATCAGCTATCGATGCCCATAGCGACCATGTGCCGCCACTGCCAAATCTCGTACTGGAATACCCACTAGCTCCGGGGTGTAGAAATAGAGGGAGTTAGTTAAGCTAACCACCGTGGCATTTAACTCTCTCTGAATGTCTGCCCTGAGCGACGGCCAACACACCTAACATCTCAACAGAATCCTGGCCAGGGATCAAAAGAGAGGTTGCTTAAGGTAGATATGTTGGTCAAACCCCACATAACTTATATTAGGTATGTTGCTGCTAATAACATACCTCTAGTATTTTTCTGCACCCGGGTGTTAACTAGTATCCAAGACTAGGCAGTCTTGGTCTTTGCAGTGGCGTTAAGTGGTTGCTGATTCAAAGAAAGTTACTCATTTAATCTTTACCGTAGCTCGTAAATTATCCTACATATTTATCCAATTACTGTAACTTAATTTTCACATCATAATATGCGCTGGCCATGTGTCTGCCATATGTACTTGCCGTCTGTCTGCCTTGCCGAGTTTACGCGTGGTGCTATCTGGCATTGCCACCGATTGCTACCTTAACACCACCTTAGAGGCAGATGCTTGCTGGGAAACGCATCTGACGTCATCAATCCCCGCTTTGGATCTCAAAACATCTGATGACCGTTGTTAATTAAGCTAGCAACATAGGTGTTAAACGTCTTTGGATGTCCTCCCTGCTTATCTATGCTCGTCACCTGCCGGTAATTAAGAAACTCTCGGTGACATAGTGATAGACGATAGAATTTGATGACGTAAATACGACAACAAGAAACTGATAATACACGTTAGATCTTAGTGGTATTGTCAAGGACTGGAAAACCTGAGGAGACCAAACTAAGAACAGATTGGATTCTAACAGCCGATGTCAGATACGTCTCATTGTTATGGCTAAGGCCCGGTTCAGACTACACGTATTTGCTACGTGCGTCTTGTTATCGTGACGTCACCGTAACGTCACGATGACGTTACCTCGTCTCACTGGTCACTCCCGCTCGCTCTTATCAGAAAAAATTGCAGTATAAAACCGCCTTGCTTTCCTTACTTCCTCCCTTTTGTACCCCATGACACACCTATTACTCCCTTCACTATATCCCCCTTCACTCCCTGCTCTACCTATATAGCGCTACAATCCCCTGACAACAGGCTATTGCAAAGGTTACAAGTGGATTCGGTATAGCGGGGTTCACAAGTGTTGCTACATATCGCAGTCGTGGCACTATTTTTCAAGTCACTAATAATTACTACCTATTACACGGCCTGTAGAGGGTGTTGGTGGCGTAGCGTGATGCTGTAGGAAGGATGGTATATAGTAGCTACTAGAGGGGCACGTGAGTGGGTTAGAACTAGAGAACACGAGAAATAACGCAGGAAAATATACCAGAGGTACTGGTGTTGGTGGAGCTTACAATCAAGCAGCGTTGCCGCTGTTCCGCCTTCAAGCAGCGGAACACAATATTTTCACATCATGTATGTCTTCCATTACTAATATTGTCTTCCAGAATCACTGATAATAAATATATTTTAAATCAGACCTTGGAAACAGCATTATTTTGATATTGCAAAACTTAGTTACGTATAATGTTCTATAAATTGTGGCACCACCGCTCACGCATCCCGCCAAAAGATTTGGAGGCTCCGAATCTTTTGCCTCCAGACGCACGTCTTTCAAGGTCACACAAGCA
>JACEEZ010019858.1:55000-100000 GCA_016584305.1 Chionoecetes opilio | reverse complement strand
GCAGCCGTCCAGCGGTACGGCGGTGCGGTCGACTTTTTTGTGACGTCATTGTGACGTCAATGCTGTTCATTGTTGTTGTACGGCGGCCGTACAAGCGGGCTAGTGGGAACCGGCCTTAACTGGACTAACAAGGGAGGGAGGGGGATCCCGGGATTAAGACCACGTGTTGGTCAATAGAAAGTGTCGTACCTCAGGCATACAGGCGTACACACTGTGGTAAACATAAATGTTTAATATATACTTAGCTGGTATTCGTCAGTTGCATTTAGATGAATGTATAAATCAAGAAAGTTCTCTGTGCAGGAAACGTTGTATATTTCTAGTCCTTGATTCAAATACTCATGAGTATAGTGGCGTTCTGTAATTTATTTTGGCCAATGCTCATTTTATAATTAATCTTTTCTTTGTTATCAAGAACACATGGGAAAATTATCTACTTTTATTAATGAACCAAAACAGCAGCAATAGTTTCATTACAATGCCCGCAGTAGTATTTATTTTATCCAAGCTGAGCTGAAAAAAACCTGGTGATGTGTAGCATCTATGCTTTCTCGGAATTATCTCCTCTTGGAACCAACACAGAGAGAGCCAGCCTTGTCTTGGTCAAGAGGAACAGAAACCGCCAGCATTTGTCAATGAAAACTCCCTGTGAGTTAACGGGGACCACATGCGCAACCACAGAATGGCCAGACACGCTCTAAACCCACCACCTGGTATTCAAGGGGCACGCTGTAGTTACTTCCACATCAAGGGTCGTTTGGTCACGCGATACATTTCCACCTCCCGAAGCGAGCTTGAGCTATTAGTGACGATCATTGGGGAAGCAGGAACCTCACACCACCACAACGCTACCCTTGTCCAGGGACAGTAACCACTGATTTGTCGTGGAAATTCCAGGGAGCGGCAGATCACCAGCGAACCGAGAATGGCGCTAAGCGCTATTATCCACTCACCATGTTGATGTGTGTGTGTGTGTGTATGCGGGCGAGCCACAAGATACTGTAGTGGACGCCTATTATATATGGCGCTGTAAGCCACCCCCTTATTTTTTTTGCAGTTTTGATCAATTTTAGATGCATTTTGGGGCCTCATAGGGGCCTCATAAGGGGCCTCATAGGGGCCCCCTTATAGGGGCCCCCTTATAGGGGCCCACACATGCCTGAAGGCTTACAGTGGACGCACGTGCGTCCAGTGCGTCCGCCTGTGGGCGCCCCTGTGTGTGTGTGTGTGTATTCTGCAACATAGGCACTGTTGTATTGGGCTGAATCTACAGATCGCAGGGTCTTTGCATATATGTGAAGTGCGTCGTTGAGAGAGAGAGAGAGAGAGAGAGAGAGAGAGAGAGAGAGAGAGAGAGAGAGAGAGAGAGAGAGAGAGAGAGAGAGAGAGAGAGAGAGAGAGAGAGAGAGAGAGAGAGAGAGAGAGAGAGAGAGAGAGAGAGAGTGTGTGTGTGTTGGGCGTCACATATGGGGTAAAGTATAGTGGCAGACTTCGTGTATGTACTACGTTTGTGAGTATATATATACCGTGTTCCTTTCTAGAGCTGCCACACACGCGATCAAGAAAGATCACACAGGGACAAAATTCCTTATTTTACGTACTCACACACACACACACACACACACACACACACACACACACACACACACACACACACACACACACACACACACACATACACACACACACACACACACACGGGATTAAGGGTACTCCGTAGTGTATTGGTTAGCACGCTCGGTTCACAACCGAGAGGTCCCGGGTTCGATCCCCGGGCGGAGCGGAGAAAGGTGGGCTGTCTCCTTAAAAACCCGAGCCCCTGTCCACCCAGCAGAGAAAAGGTACCGGGTGTTAGCCGGGGGTTGTGAGTCTTTGTGACCCTCCTCCCGGGGTGTTGGCTTCGGCCAACACTAAGCACTAAGGAAGCAAAAATGAAAATGTAGATATGGAGATGGAGGCAGGCCATGGGGAGGCGGCAGCAGAGTGGTTAGGCGCGCAGCGTTTCTCAACCTTTTTACCCTTGTGGAACCCTTGTAATAATGTTCATGTATCAGGGAACCCTTACATAAAAATTCTTACAAATCATTATTAATATCTTTCTTTCTTTATTTTCTTAAAATAAACATAAATAACCAATATCATAACATATAATTTATATACAAAACGAAAACAGATAATAACTTCAACAATATCTTAATCGTTTATTGATAATGTTGAAAAGGCATAAGATAAATGAAGGCAAAATGTCATATGAACAAATATATGGGTCAAGGAAAAAAAAATTTGAAGCCAATTTAGATAATTAAATTTGCTTCTCTAATGTGAAACCATTGGTTGTCTTTTGGTACACAGATACTTAATTCGTCACGTACAGCTACTGTCCACTGACCACTAAAAGCTGTTTCACACTGGCGCCGTATAGACGTCGCTAAATATATTCCCTATGATTATTATATTTCAAATGATATAACAGGTTGAAGACTTTATTATAATACCCAAGACTTTTTCAAGAATATGCCGTACGTGTATAGTAAAATTACAAATATGAAATTAAACACAAAAAAAAAAAAAAAATGCAGTTACATATGATTAGCCTATTTGCAGACGCCTACTCATTAGCCTACTGTAGACGGACATTGTTCTTCTCTTAAGTCTATCAATAGTGGTGTTCCTCAGGGTTCTGTCCTATCACCCACTCTCTTTTATTCATTAATGATCTTCTAAGTCCAATTCAAAGCCCTATCCACTCTACGCTGATGATTCTACCCTGCACTTTTCAACGGCGTGTATTAGACGTCCAACTCAGCAGGAACTAAGTGATTCACGAAGAGATGCCACCGAGCGCCTAACTTCTGATCTTTCTATAATCTCAAATTGGGGCAAAGCAAACCTTGTTTTGTTCAATGCCTCAAAAACCCAATTTCTTCACGTATCTACTCGACAAAACCTACCAGATAACTATCCCCTCTTCTTCAATGACACTCAACTATCTCCTTCTACTACAATGAACATTCTTGGACTGTTCTTTACTAAAAATCTGAACTGGAAATCTGGAAACCATCACAGCCCTCAAGTGAACCTCTAGGGTCTACCATCCAAGCCCTGGAGGTCACTGCTTACAGGCGCTATAGGTCAAGATGTAAAAAAAAAAGAAGAAAAAAACCGAGTGTAGCTTAAGTTCTGTAAAATACAACTAGATGAATACAAGATACAGCCATGTGGTATACATGTGGTAGCCGGTTCGAATCCTCACTGCTCACGGGAATTTTTCACTGACAAATTTGGGCGGTTACTGTCCCCCTTGAGCAAGGGGATGGGAGTGTGTGGTGTGCAAGGTCCCAGCATTACCCTAAGATCGGTAATAATGAACTCCAAGCTCGCACCGGGAGGGTGAAACTGGCGATCGCGAGCCAGCTCGCGTGGACAAAACCATGGGTGAATAACAGTGTTAAATTTTTGTTTTTGTTTTTTGTTTTGTTTACATCAATATACTATAGGAGTAGCCGTGTGTCTGTCTGTCTGTCTGTCTGTTTTGTGTAGCCGAAACTGTAAATTCAATTTTGATAAGAGTAAGCTCAAAAATCGCAAATAAGTCGTAGGTGGTAAGTGGTTTGGTCCCATGTCGATTGAATAATTTTGAAGGAGAGTTTTGGGCTAAAAACAAATAAGCATATTAGATTACAGGAAGAAACTCTGCGGTAACGCATTGCCAAAATCCGCTAACTCCGTAGACTCATTGTCTTACCGTTTGTGTGCGTGTGTGAATGTGTGTGTGTGCATGTGTGTGCATGTGTGTGCGTGCGTGTGCGTGCGTGCGTGCGTGCGTGTGCGTGCGTGCGTGCGTGCGTGTGCGTGCGTGCGTGCGTGCGTGCGTGTGTGTTGTGTGTGCTTGGGGTCGAGATTATAATATACTCCACGCACGGCCAACTCTACGTCAGCCTGTCAAGAGTTGGCTGTGCTGACGCCACACACGGACATCGGAATCACACGGATTGTGGTCTACTCCGAGGCACTTTGACCAGTGACCAACGACAGCAACAACACGATTGGAGTTTGCACTCACATTGTTGTCTAATATATACTACTACTACAAACATCAATACATGGGTCCGAAGGGCCCACAAGCACTTGTCTATGCCTATAACGCCTGTAGGCAGTGACCTCCAGGGATCGGATGGTAGGCCCTGGAGGCTCACTTGAGGGCTATGATGGTTGGCTCTCGCCCGTGGTGGCGCAGGCAGGATTTTTATAGTGATGCCTGTAATTAGAGCCTCATGCCGCCCCCCTGTGTCCTCCCATGCACTCGCAATCGAACTTTGAAGGTAGAGTTAATGGCCAGAGCATGTGGGTGTTCTTAGGCCACTCGGCGGTGCAGAAAGATTTTAAGTGGATTTATGAGTCTCACTCGGGATCGAACTCGGGTTTTCGAGAACGCCACTTGGTGACGCTAACCACTCTGCTACCGCCTCCCACATACACACACACACACACGCGCGCGCGCGCGCGCACTTCCGCGTAACATGAAATCCTCTTTAAACAATAAATCAGAATAAGTAATGTAATTCGCAATATATATATATAATATATATATATATATATATATATATATATATATATATCATATATCTATATCTATCTATATTATATATCTATATATCTATATATCTATATATATATCTATATCTATAATATATATATCATATATATAATATATATTATATATCATATATATATATTATATAATAACTATATATATATATTACATATATATAATATTATATATATATATAACTAAAATACATATATATATAATATATAATATAATATATATAATATATATATATATATATATATATATAATAATATATATATACATATATATATATATTATACATATATATATATATATATATATATAATCATATATATATATATATATATATATACATATATATAATATATATATCTATATATATACATATATATACATATATATATATATATATACATATATATATATATATATATATACATATATATATATATATATATACATATATATATTATATTATAATATATATATATATATATACATATATATATATATTGTAACGAAGGAGGGGGGGGAGCAACCCACCACCCTCAACTCCGTCACACAACCAACGGCTCGGGGCTTTGGAGGGGACGGGAAGGACTGAAGGGAGACACTTACTGCTGTGCAGTGTGCACGGCTTTTATTATTTTCCCCACTATTACCCACTGTACAAAGTCAGGCGAGGTTCACACTACATGTTTTTGCTGTCCGTGTCTACATGGGCGTGGCGATCAGTGACGTCACAGTGACGTCGCCCCGCCACTCCCGCAGCTACGTAGAAAGAATTGGGAGCTCCGAATAATGTCAGCTGAGACGCACGTCTCCCAAGGTCAGTGACGTCATCACTGCTCCAGCAATGTGGTGGTCGCGGGGAGCCTGTGTTCACATTACACCAGCAGGAAGTGACGTCACTGTGACGTACTGTGAGTCACTGATGACAAGATGCACATAGACTACGTCCAGCAAAAACGTGAAGTGTGAACCGGGCCTAACTGTCTCACGTAAGGCACGCAGGCCAATCCAATCCCAACCACGAGTCACGGTCTCTCTCGAGACGCCCACCGCTAACACCCCTGTAGTCACTGGCCCGTACCGAGAGTTGAAGGCGGTAGAGCGACGAACAGCGAGGTAGCGACGAGCGGAAAACCTTCGTATCTTTACCGAGAGTCGACACTGGAGGTTGGTTGAGGTTTCACTCCTGCGGCAATGTATTGGTAACAATGTTGCTTCAAACTGCGGAGCCAGCAGTACGACTAAAATAGTGTATAATGCGAATTTGCCCTTATACTCATCACAAACATCAACAGAAACGTTGCAATCGGCTATGAAGTTGATGATATATATATTTAATGAAGTTAATTAACAGTAGAGGCGTGTATACGTAAGTTTCTCTTACCGCTCATGTGAACATATGCGGTACGAGAAATGTGCTGGCGGGTTCTGGCAGCGACCTTGATGGCGGCGGCGGCTAAAGCAATAGCCGCCCCGTTACCCTGAACCTCCTTCATTATTGTCACTAAAATCACTTATTGCCGCATATGTAATACCTAATAATCTTATACTTATACTTAAATACATATTGGCAAGAAAATGTTTAACATGTCTCTTAATCCCTCCAGATTAGGAATGTAATAAAAATTCATCGAAGGTTGAGTGAAGACACGGGGATACCCGTGTCTCCAACCTTGACCGCCAACCGCGTCCCTGCTCTTCGTTCCAAAATTACAGGGTTTTTTATCCGTCTTATGGTAAGCGAAGGTCTGCCGTTCGTCGTTCTACCGCCTGCCGTCATGACTCTCGGTACGGGCCACTGTCTCTCACACGTGCACGCCCTTCTTGCCCAGCACGCCCACGAACACACAGGCTCGCCCACGAACACACAGGCTCACCCAGCACACAGGTTCGCCCACTGTTCAGCCGTGTACCACTACACGCCGCCACATGCACCCGCGCACACAGTCTCTCCCTCCCAACACTCCGTCGTCCCAACACACTTGAGACTCTCACACCGGTTGCCCGTCAACACAACAGTCTCTCACAGGGCGCCGCCCTTTGAGCCGTGACCCTGACCCGCAGTCGCCGCCACTAAACAACAAGGCCACGCTGTGCCACCAGGGCCACTCTCGTCCCCCTTCAACACAGAGGGGGGAAGCGGGCCATTTCAGGGCGGTTTTGCGGGGAGCAGCGGTCACGGTAATCCCGGGCGGGAGAGCCTCCTGTCCACCTGTACCACCTGTAGCTGTGTTTCTTCCTCTCCCCCGTGCTCTGGCAGGCGATCCCCACGTAGCTTCTCCCCATTCGCTGCGCCAATGGGAGGAAAGGACGTGGCGACTCGACCCGGGCTTCGGACCCCCACCGGCGAGGCCCCAGAGGTACAAGCGAAGGACCCTTGCCTTGTCCGCCAGTACCGGCAGGCCAGGCCCTTCGTAACAATATATATATATATATATATATATATATAAAAAAAAAAATATTAAATACTTATACATATCACTTAATATTCATATATAATTTATAACCTTATCTATAGCAATGGCTATTATCATCATGATAGATTATATAATGGCATGCAGAAAACAAAATTAATAGCTGAAGCACACGTTACACTTTCAGGAGACACTAAGATCATAAAGTGGCGTGTGGGACGTGGAGCGGTGAGCTAAGGGGCGGCATGCGGGAGGGACATAATTAAGTGACTACAGCACGCAGGGCCTAAAGAATAAATGGTGCGTGGGTGCATATGTGAGTTTAACAGAGGAGAATGGAAGCGCGGCCTCCCGGAAGAGGGGCAACAAAACGGGTGGATGACGCTGGACTCAGTGGAGAGCGAGGAGAGCGAGGGACAAAGTGGAGTGGTGGGCGAGAGAGATTAGGGGAGGAAGGAGGGATGTCAAGTCAGCAAAGTTAAGCTCTGGCTGAGGGAGGACGAAGTGGGTGGAAAAGTTAAGTTAGAAAGTTAAGATTATTCAGACGTAGGAAGAGTTAGCTTCGTGAAGAACAGTACGGGAGATGTTTGATTAAGGTGATGAGATTAAGAGGAATAAAGGAGGGGTGAGGAGGCTGGCAGGATGAGAGGAACCAAAATATGGAATAATACACTGGAAAGATAGAAAGAGTTAAAGAGATAAAGAATAGTGCAATATAAAGGCGTTCATTTGGTAAAATGAAGTGCAGGATAAGGAAAAGTTGAGGGATAATGGAAAGCTAGCGTGGAGAGATTAAACGATTGACTGGAATGATACAGTGCAAAGTCAGATGGTTAGCGGGTGAGATAAAGTTTATGAAGGATGAGGGGAAGGAATTAAATGGGGTGAGGGGAGACCCAGTAAACAGTAAAGGTTGAAGGGGAGTTTATGGTGTGATATAGGGTTGACGGTCACCTGAGCAAACTCATATGTGGCAGCGACTTCTTGAGAGATTGATTACCTTTGCGTTAAGAGGTACCGTATGAGGGAGGAAGGGATAGAGGGAGAAAAGGAGAGGAACAGATGTAGAGAAAGAAAGGGTTTAAAGAGGGATATCACGAAGGAAGAAAGGATATATGGATGAAGGGAAGAGAGAAGGGAAAGGCGGAAGGGGAGAAGGGAAGGAAGGGGGGATGGCAACGAAAGATAAATGGACAACGATGAGAAAAATATTACAATAGGCAAGTTTTTTTTTTCTCTCTCTCTCTCTCTCTCTCTCTCTCTCTCTCTCTCTCTCTCTCTCTCTCTCTCTCTCTCTCTCTCTCTCTCTCTCTCTCTCTCTCTCTCTCTCTCTCTCTCTCTCTCTCTCTCTCTCTCTCATTTCCAATTACATAATAGCCTACTGATCTACTCAACAGGTTCCGAGAATATCCATGTTGTCTCTCTCCTTTTGCCTTCCCTCCTCCCATCCCTTCTCCGTTCCTTCTTTCTCTTCCCTCTTCCCCTCCTTGCTTATTTACCTCGCCCCGCCCCACCTGATGTCATGGAGTCACGCACACGACGACACGGAAGGCAAGGATGAAAAGGTCATAACAATAATGAAAAGGATGGAAGGAGACAGCATAACGACGGGGAAGGTGGGAAAACATGAGCATGTACGAGTTTGTGAGAAATAATAAAGCGACAGTGGTTAAGGAGTCTTGATGTGGGAAAACAAGGGTAGCCACGAAGAGGGAACAGGTTAAGAGCGATATAATAAACAAGAACCAAATGAAAAAGGGGAAAATAAAGGAGTCAACAGGGATGAGAAAAACATGCAAGGAATCCAAATTTTACAGTCAGGCAGCGATTACGGGGTAGACATATTATAACTACAATACGAGTGTTGTATGAGAGACTGACGCGTGACTATTATGACTGACTAGTGTCTTAAGATTAGGATCAGCACGGGGTCCTTCCATGCTGGTTAGAATAGTAGCATGCAGTCTAATGAAGCAATGTAATCTCCAGCTTTCAACTTTCCTCACAAATTCCATGCAGTTTTTCTATATTGCATGGTATCACTTCTTTTCCGGCCAGCTTCGGCTGGAGGGATGGGTGGGTGGGGAGGAGCCTTCTACTTCCTATCCTTTCTCTCTTATTATCTAGTTAGTGTAGTATAGTTAAAGCAAACAGTCTTGTAAGGATCTATCGGTCTGTTGCTGTTTGTGTTTCCTTTGTATTCCTTTGTATTCCCGGTTCCAGAGACTACCTGAAGTGTAGCCTCAAAAAAGTCTTCATAAAATCTTACTTCAGGGAAAATACACTATAATGCTGTAATTGTTGACTGTATAGTGATATGGAACGTGGTGGTCATAAAGTATTGCCAGAAAATGAGGTTAAATCATCAACCTATTAGTGATTAGTCACTGGCGGTCTAAAACTGATACTCATTCTTAAAACATGTATAATGTTATTACTGTGCTCGTTATTTTTTTTTTTACATTTTGTAGTGATCTCACTATAATTATCGGCTTAACGCCAAGACTGTGGGACACGCCCCTGAAGTTGTGGCTCGTTGAAATTATGACCTGACTGCACCTGACCCTCTTTCTTGACCAGACAGTGTTTCCTGAATTTCGCCAGTCTCGCCCTGGCTAACTATAGAGAACACACATACACTCTCGTACTCTCGTGCACTTTCTGCTGTTAATAAACTTGTGTGTGCTACTTATGTGTTTCGTATAACCCGTGTCCAGCTAAGAAATACTACAGTTGGTGACCTCGAGTGTAACTACGACACGATGGAAACCGAAAGTGCGCACCTCCCCTCCACCTCCCAGCCTTCACCTACGACATCGCCACGTGGCTCATGCACCTGGAGGCCTCATGGGCGGGCTCCACTGGCATAACGGACCTCTACAAGTTCCAGGCGGTGGTCAGGGTGATTCCGTCTGACGTCACTGCCCGAATCTCCTCAGTGCTTACGGCGCCCCCGGCTGACGGGAAATATGAGGCGTTGAAGACTGCCCTCGTCCGCGCCCTTGGGAGGTCGTGCGAAACTTACGTGGCGGAGCTCGACACAATATGACGGGCGTCGCCCTTCAGCATTATTCTCCCGAATGCAGGACCACAACAGGGCTGCAGGGTCCCCGTTTTCGGAGGCCATGCTTCGATACCGCCACACCAGCCTCATGCCCCACCACGTTCTCGTGCAGCTGGCGAGTATACGGGGCCCGATCACCATGCAGGAATACGCGGAGCTTGTTGACAAAATTTACACGGCCTCCAACACGTCGCCCCCTCCTCTGCCCCCCCAACACTCCTGTGCCTGTAGTGGGTAGTACCCTGTGACGGGGTACGTGCGCCCGCTGTGTTTACCCCCAGTGACTAAGCTAACGTCTCCACAAGGTTCCTCGGTGCGCTTGAGAGACCCGAAGTGCGAAGGGGCCACGCCAACACCCTGGCGCACGGCTCTTCCACGGACGCCCGCCTCTCCGACATGGCTTCAGCGATTCAGCGCTTGGAGGCCGCCTTGTCAGCCCTACACCCTCCCGCAAGCCACAAGTATTGTTATTACCATGATCGCTTCGGCGCGGCGGCCAGGAGTTGTCAACCTCCTTGTTCCTGGTCGGGAAACGGGTTTTTTTTTTCTTTCTTTTTTCTATTTTTTTATACTTCACAAAGGACTGGCCAAAGACACAACAAAAGGTAAACAGAGGTAACGCAAAGCCCGCTTAGGTGCCAGTCCCTATAAAGAAGACAGGAAGAGAATAAACAAAAAAAAGAGGGATGGGCCAATTTAGTTCGGGAGGTGTCTTGTTGCTCTAATCTTGAAAAAATTTAAGTCGTATGGACAGAATAGAGATGAGAATGAGTAGAAAGTCTTGTGCAGCGAGGCCGCGGGAGGGGAGGAGGCATGCAGTTAGCAAGTTCAGAAGAGCAGTGAGCATAAAAATAACGGTAGAAGAGAGCAAGAGGAGCAACATTGCGGCGGTGATTTAAAGATTGAAGACAGTCAGTCAGAGGAGGGGAGTTGATGAGACTTAAAGCTTTTGACTCAACCCTGTTTAGGAGAGCTGTATGAGTGGATCCTCCCCAAACATGTGAGACATACTCCATACATGGGCGGATAAGGCCCCTGTAGAGATCAAGCAACTGGGACGGAGAAAAAAAAAAGGACGCAGAGTCCACAGGACACCTAACTTCTTAGAAGCTGTTTAAGCAAGAGATGAGATCTGAGATTTCCAAGTTCAGATTTTTAGTAAAGGATAGTCCTAGAATGTTCATTGCAGAAGGAGATAGTTGAGTGTCATTGAAGAAAAGGGGATAGTTATCTGGTAGGTTTTGTCGAGTAGATAGGTGAAGAAATTGGGTTTTTGAGGCATTGAACAAAACAAGGTTTGCTTTGCCCCAATCAGAAACTATAGAAAGATCAGAAGTTAGGCGCTCGGTGGCATCTCTCCGTGAATCACTTAGTTCCTGTTGAGTTGGACGTCTAATAAACGACGTTGAAAAATGCAGGGTAGAATAATCAGCGTAGGAGTGGATAGGGCTTTGAGTTAGACTTAGATCATTAATGAATAATAGAAAGATAGTAGGTGATAGGACAGAATCCTGGGGAACACCACTGTTGATAGATTTAGAAGAAGAATGTCCGTCTACAGTAGCTGCAATAGAACGGTTTGAAAAGAAACTTAAGATGAAGGTACAGAGAGAAGGATAGAAACCGAATGAGGGTAGTTTGGAAATTAAAGATTTGTGCCAGACTCTATCAAAAGCTTTTGATATGTCAAGGGCAACAGCAAAAGTTTCACAGAAACCCCTAAAGGAGGATGACCAAGATTCAGTTTTGAAAGCTAGAAGAGCGCCAGTAGATCGCCCTTTACGGAAACCGTACTGACGATCAGATAGAAGATTGTGAGCAGATAGATGCTTAAGAATCTTATTATTAAGTATAGATTCAAAAGTTTTAGAAAGGCAGAAAGTCAAAGCTATAGGACGGTAGTTTGAAGGATTAGAACGGTCACCCTTCTTAATAACAGGTTGGATGTGAGCAAACTTCCAGCAAGAAGGAAAGGTGGAAGTACATAGTTAAAGACGGAAAAGTTTGACCAGGCAAGGTGCAAGCACAAGAGCACAATTTTTGAGGACAATAGGAGGGACTCCGTTAGGACCGTAAGCCTTCCGAGGATCTAGGCCAGAAAGGGCAAAGAAAACATCATTACGAAGGATCTTAATGACAGGCATAATATAGTCAGAGGGTGGAGGAGAAGGAGGAACAAGCTCTTCATCAACCAGAGTGGAATTTTCAGCAAAAGTTTGAGCGAAGAGTTCAGCTTTAGAAATAGATGAGGCAGCTGTGGAGCCATCTGGGTGAAGCATAGGAGGGAAAGATGAAGAAGAAAAATTGCTAGAGATGTTATTAGCTAGATGCCAGAAGTCACGAGAGGAATTCGATTCAGAAAGATTTTGACATTTTCTATGAATGAAGGAGTTTTTGGTAAGTTGAAGTAAAGATTTGGCATGATTACAGGCAGAAATGTAAAGGGCGTGAGTTTCATGGGCTGCGCGGGGGCCAGTGAACAAGCGCCTGTCCCCCGCCCACACCCCTCTTGCCTACACCGCAGTGCCCTCCCCTGACCCTGACATGCTGATACACTGCCCGCCCGGCCCCCGGGTTTCGCCGCCCGACTCCCTGCTCAGGTTCAGCCGCGCTCCCACGCCCTAGGACGAACTACCACAGATTCTCGTATCGCCCCGCGCCCATCGCCCGCCCAATCTCCAGCAGCGTCTCCGCCTCCTTCGCCACCACTCTTTGGCCGCCGGACACTACTTAATTTGGATGGCCGATACCAGGGGCGGACTGGGACTTAATTTCGGCCCTTTCGGGCGCGTCGGGGTAAGGGCTATATTCAAGAATGCTCGTCAAATCCCGGCCGGTGGAGATTTTCCACCGTCGTACCTCCACTGGTTGCATCTACAAGAACTGCCCCGACTGATGGATATTTGACAGGTGTACCAACACAAGCGAGCCCAAAGCGGCATCAGTATTTTGACTGTTTTATACATATCTAATACATTTTACTAGTGAAATTTATCATTTCTGACATTAAAATAATAGCTAAGTTAGTGTTCGCCACTTGTCTGAGGCGTTGGGGCAGAAAAAATTGGCCTGAGTGATGCGTGCGAGTACATTTGAACGGCCCGCCACCACTGCTCCACACAATGGCCACCTCCATTCTCCCGCCGCCGCCTGGCTTTCTCACAAGTTCACACACCTATATAAGGCCTCCTGGACCTGATTTTACCTTAATGATGACACATGTGCATTCACAGTGTATGGCTGTCACTCTCGGTTGTGTTGAAAACTCTCCTGTAATGGTCTGGGAAGAAATACGATGGAATAAGTGGAGAGCGGCGTGGAGGTGGGATGTGCAAGTTGTCGCCAATCAGCTGACTCAAACCTCCACCCTCTGAGCTCGACGCGTTGCGTCGTATTTGATTCTTGTATACCAAAAACCGATACAACGGGTGGAGAAAAATTCTTGAATATGGCCCGGTAAATCTGCACGTGGCGCCGCCGGGTTGCACAGTCCACGCCTTGTGTTTGCGACTAAGTTTACTTCAGGATTCATTCAGGATTCCTTTTTTTTTTTGAGATGGGGAGTACTGTAGTGACCTCACTATAATTATCGGCTTAACGCCAAGACTGTGGGACACGCCCCTGCAACTGTGGCTCGTTGGGATTATGACCTGACTGCACCTGACCCTCTTAACCAGACATTGTTTCACGAGTTTCGCCAGTCTCGTCCTGGCCACCAGGGGCGTATTTAGGATCTTGAAACATTGGTCCAGCCAAGAGATCTTAACATTTTTACAGGATAATTTTCAATTTGTTAATGAGTATAATGAATACAAGATGTGAGACACTGTGCTCTACCAAAAGGCTCTGGTAATTTGCTTAGGATAACTTTCGAAACATGAAATTGAAATTGAATTAAGACAATCTGAGTTGGTGTTCAACTTCGTTATTATTTTCATTTTCATCAGTAGGAGTAAAACCCTAAGAAAAAGAGCTTTGGCATGATGAAGCAGTCATATAGATTGTATATTCCCAATGATTTGTTCAATACTGAAATCTGGCCTACCTCGGTCTTATAACTACTTTTTTTTTTCTACATCACAAAGGACTGGCGAAGGACACAAAAATGCACTTGGAAAAAAATGCACTTCGAAAAAATGCACTTAAAAAAAATGCACTTCTGTTAACTTGTCCATCTGATATTCTCTTCTTCACCTCTCCAAAAGGTCTTTTGGTGTCTCCTCTGTCATGCACTCATCTCTGTTCTCTCTCCACCTCTCTCATGTCTTGCTCATAAATAGGATGCCATCAGCATACGCTAAGTAACATCTAACCAAATATCTTATTTTTTACTATAATGTTATGTTGGCCCCAGTCAGAGCTGATCTTATTTTTGTGAGAGAAAAAATATAATAGTAAATAAAATAAATAAAAATAGGTATTTGAGATCCGGTGCTATTCATAAAACATTCGGGGCTACAGCCCCCAATGCCCAGGCCTTACTACGCCCCTGCTGGCCACTATAGGGAACACACACACACACGCTCTTGTAGACTTGTACTCTCGTGCACTTTCCGGTGTTAATAAACTTGTGTGTGCCACTTAAGTGCTTAGTATAACCCATGTCCAGCTAAGGAATACTACATATTTAAAGGCTCTATCATATTCCTGGTCATAGTCATGGGGAAAAGTTGACTAAATATACTGTAAAGAAATGTAACTCAGTGCTGGCGTAACGAAAACTTCACAAACCACAAAATATCATCCTGACAAAGAATAAATAGATAAACATTTTGATGAATCAATAGATGAATAAACACATACATGAATAAATATATTATTAGATGAACAGCTGTTAAAATAAGTCTGGTGAAAGAGAGTAAGGATATGCATGTAGATCAAATATTCAAGGTACATAGAGGAGAGTTGGTGCAAGGAAGAAAATTGACGCAAATAAGAGAAGAAGCGATGAATATCTTAAAAAGAAAGTTAGAAAAAATAATGAGGTAGCGGAAAAAAAAAGGAATGGCCAAGAACTTGCATCAAACACTAAGTTAAGCCACCGCCTCCTGCTCCTTCTCCCCCCAGTTTTTTTTACTTTCCTTCCGTCTCTATGTTACTCTTCAACAAATGTCTTGCTATGATAACTATAGTCTATTTTTTTTAACAAGGCAAAAATTCCAT
Source organism: Chionoecetes opilio (assembly GCA_016584305.1). NCBI lineage: Eukaryota > Metazoa > Arthropoda > Malacostraca > Decapoda > Majidae > Chionoecetes > Chionoecetes opilio. Next base: position 84,753 of record JACEEZ010019858.1, on the reverse strand, counting down.
TCTATCTTAAGGTCTCATGCTTAAAATGATGCCTAGGTTTACCTGATGACATGGTTAACGATGATAAAATACAGCTGAAATTTAGAAGCAGTGTAGTATTCCCTTCTCCTGGCATCAAATATCAGTCAGGAAGTAGCAAGGGGTCAGGATTTTTTGCCAAGTTAAAAAAAATAGACTATAGTCCATCAGCATATTCAAGTCAAATGCCTTACTTAACCTTAATTTCTTGATGCATTTCAATAATAATATTCCATGCCTACACTTTTACTAGGCCTCCTTAATCCAGCTGATTCGACTTTGCAGTCTCATGACTATTTACTTCCAACTGATCACTTTTTTGTCGCCTCAATTGTAAGATCTAACACTATTTATGATCAACCTTTTAGCTTTCCTTCATCGAGTCGGCAAAATACAATAAATAATGAGGGAAACAAGTGAGGCGGTGATGCAATGTGGATAGTATATAACGAGAAGCAGGGGGAGCGGGATGACGCAGCAAAAGGGCGGCAGCACGAGTGAACGTGACGTATGCAGAGTGACAAAGGCAGATGACTTACCCTGACACTCGATCATGAAGGTAGAGGGCTGACGCTCGCCCCTCGTTCTCACCCAGTCTCCAAGATAACACGCTGGGAGCCCTAGGATACACAGAAATTACAAACATTTCCGGCGCGCGAGCAGCAACATTAACTTCAACAACACAGTACAACACACCTCAACACAATAAACAACACAACCATTGAGAAAAATTCAAATAGCCACAGATCCAGCAGTCAATAGCCAACAAAACAAGTGAGGGCCGACGACAAGGCTTATCCCACGCCTGCTACTGGACTGGACTGGGATGGTATGCCGGATTATCCAGGGGCCACATTCAGAGACGCTAACGTCCATGCTTCACGACCTAGCGACTGGCATCAGCTGTTTTGGTATTCTGCGTGGAGATTGATGACGTACTTAAAGACGTTAAGCTGTCAAAACACGGCGACTGCCTAGAGGGTGGTGTGGAGGACGCAATATACATAAAAATACTCATAAATTGAGTATATATGATGTTTTCTGACTCAAGAACTGAACAGGGCAAGTATACAAACGAAATTAGGCCATATAACAAACCCAGCCGCTTGTGGTGATAATGTTTTGGGGTGATGGGATGAGAGTGATGAGCTGCGGCATCTCACCCGCGCGGGTAGCGACTAGCGATGCCACACACCACCACGCGCACGGCTCCGCATCAGACTGAAGGTATAGTGGCTCCCTTTTCCTTAATAAAAACCCAAGCCCTTGTCTATCCAGCCGTGATGGGTACCGGGTGTTAGCCGGGGGTTTGTGACCCGCCTCCCGGGGTGGTTGCTTCCCCCAACTGGCAGGAAGACCAGCTACGTATAGATAGAATTATCAAGCGAAAAAGATCACAAGAAGAAGACCGGCTTATTACTCGGAACCAGTGGCGGATTTAGGGGAGGGCCGAGTAGGCTATGGCTTAGGCCCCGCGCCCGCAAGGGCCCCGCACCCAAGAGGAAAAATTATGTTTTCAATGAAAATATGAATGCTGGACCTTTCTTATTTGCTGGAACACTGTTACATTGCATGTACCATAATATGCCACAAATTAGTACCAACATAATGTAAAATATGGGTAGAAAAAGTTTCAATTAAACTAATATGAAATCTGAACCACATTTGGTAAAATTCTAGAGTCCTTTCCCGCCCTTATTAGTGGTTTTATTTTCTCTAGACCTTCACAAATCCCTTCATATACCTCTAAAACTTAATAATAAAGTGGAGGAGAGATTAAAAAATTAAAAATAAATTACTAACCTAACCTCAATATAACCTAACCTAACCTAACCTGGTAACAGTGTAGTCCTTTCCCACCCTTAGATCTCGTTAGGAGGTTATTGGTTAGGTTGTAGTGAGGTTAGGTTAGTAATTTTATTTTTGGGGGTGCAGGGCGGGGGTAATATAGGGGGGAGGGGGGGGTTGAAGGGGGCATCTCTCCCCTACTTTATAATTACGTTTTAGAGGTATCTGAAGGGATCTGTAAAGGTCTGGAGAAATAAAACACTAATAAGGGCGGGAAAGGACTCTAGAATTTTATCCCACATTTCATTCAGGGCCCCGCACTCCCACCGGCCTAGGGCCCCGCACATCATAAATCCGCCCCTGCTCGGAACAAATAATTAATAGCTAGAATACAAGGAAATACAGCCACCGGCGAGTTACCCGCGTGTATGTGGAGGTAGAAGCAAGTGTTGAAGCGACGGAGGTGACACAGGGGATGAAAGAATGATGGAATACGCTAGGAAATAGAAATAAATACAACGACCTTGAAAATGCAGCCCGCGGCTGCTGCCTTGTGATTGGCTGACAGGTTTGAGACACAATCTGATTAGCTGGCACGTTTGTTTTTACACAATTGGGATTCGCTGGCGAGGCTGTGACGTCGTTGTAGTCGCTCAGCCAATCAGCTATCGATGCCCATAGCAACCATATACCGCCACTGCCATGTCTCGTACTGGAATACCCACGAGCTCCGGGGTGTAGAAATGGAGGGATGTTGTTGAGCGAACAACCGTGGCCTTTAACTCTCTCTGAATGTCTGCCCAGGAGAGCAGAGCGGATATGCTGATTTCGCTCACAAACACAACGTTGTCCTGGGTGGGCATTTTCGAAGGGGCTCTAAACTACACCCTCTTAGCGTCCTAAGACCGACTTAGTTATACCGGGCTAAGAAGACTACTAAGGAAGCATTTTCAAACGTCATCTTAGCCTCGTGTAAGGCCAACCCTTCTAATCACCACCTCCGCTTCAACCAATCAGCGCGCGCGACACAAGTCTGTATTTGGCGGGAAATACGTATAAACATCAACAACAGACCACAGCTGATGACACAAACACATCGACGGGGTGTTTGTGTGTGTGTGTGTGTGTGTGTGTGTGTGAGTGTTTTTGAGGGTAATTGAGTGTGTTTGGGTGGGTTTAAGTATGTTAAGGTATGTGGTAGTGTGTTAGGGGTGTTAAGAGTGTGTTTGATTTTATTTGGGGTATGGTAAAGGGTGGTAGAGTGTTTTTTTCAGTGTAGCGACCATAGAGCAGCCCATAGGGCGGGCACTCGTGGAGATGATGGGTCCCTCATTTTCCCGCCGTTTTTCCCGCGATCTGAGTTGCCAGATATGTATTTCTGCTGCAGTCACAGTGCAGTGTTACCACGCCGTGGGAGTCTCTCTCTCTCTCTCTCTCTCTCTCTCTCTCTCTCTCTCTCTCTCTCTCTCTCTCTCTCTCTCTGTCTCCTTTTTGTTCTTCTATTATTTCTTCTCCCTCCTCTTCCTTCTCCCTTTTCATCCTCCACACACACATCATAGCCACTATGTGATATTATCGTGAATAACGAAACTTTTTTTCTGGTGAGTATGTTATGTTTATAATTAATCTGCTAACCATTTCTGTCGCAAATAATTTTGTTATATATATAGTTAGGTTAGGTATAGATTCGGTTAGGTTCAATTAGTTTTTTGTCATTTTTGTTCCAAATCACAAAAAAGTTATTTGCGACATAACTGGTTAGCAGATTAATTCAAAACATATCAAAACTCACCAGAAAAAAAAGTTTCGTCCACCAAAGGAAGTAGTGTTCATCTGGAAATTTACCTTTTTTTTTAAGATATCCCTCTCCCCCAGCAAGCTTGGGGCTGCTGGTAGGCAGGGTTTTCTGGTGAAGAGACAATATCCCAAGTGATTTACGAGTAAAGCAACGTACTGACCTCATCAAATAATATCCCAGCTAGGATAGAAACCATAAACTAGAAACCATATCTAGTCCACTCAAAAAAACACAGAAACCATATCTATTCCACCCAGCCCACCCCAAACAGGGTTTTCACCATTAACCTCATCTAATGATCTAATCTCACCATTAACCTAATCTCACCGCCTACCTAAGAAGCTTATTAATTAACCTAACCTCACCGATTAACAGTGGTGGAACAAGGGGGTGTAAAAACGGGGGGGCACCATAGTTTTCATATAGGCTATATATATAGTATATATATATAATATATTTATACATAGTGTATACACAGCCTAATATACTATATATAGTCTAAAATATATAATATATAACCAATAATATAACCATTATTGTTGTGGTGACGGAGAAAATTGCGGGCTAAGACGACCCCAACCCTGCCTTATTCTACACTCGCTGCGCTGTCCTAGGCGGAGCGAAATTTGCTTTCGAAAATGTCCAACTAGCGCTAAGATGGTCTTAGTCCCCTAAGATGGTCTTAGTAGTGTTCGAAAATGCCCCCCCTGACCGCCAAGATGCTATGTTGTAAGCAAAAACCATGAATAATTATGTTTTAAAACCTTACAAACGAATTTTGATAAAAGCTACCTGCACACCTACCTAGTGGTAGGCTGATCTATCAGACTGCTGCTAGTTATAGTTTCACGTACAATACCTACTAATAACATCCATTCTAAATTTGGCATACCCATCTCTTAACACAAAGCAATAGATTACTTCATAAAAAACTGTAAATTTCCTGTTAAAAGGTGATGGAGTCAGGCGAGTGACGGTGGTGTTGACGTTTGAATTATGGTGAGCTACAGGCCTTTATTCTCTTCAAATACCGGGATCTGAACTGCTTTCGGAGAAATAATCCTCTTATCCTAACTATATTATTTTGTTCTTGCAATTTTCCTTCATCTTATGCAGTATTTCATATATATATATATATATATATATATATATATTATATATATATATATATATATATATATATATATATATATATATATATATGAAATACTGCATAAGATGAAGGAAAATTGCAAGAACAAAATAATACAGTTAGCATAAGAGGATTATTTCTCCGAAAGCAGTTCAGATCCCGGTATTTGAAGAGAAGAAAGGCCTGTTAATCTTGTTTGTCTGATAACACTGGTGGACACCAAAAATGGTTCTGAGTTCATTGTGTGTGGTTTGGAAAGCATTTTCGCTGCTGATTTCAAAAATGGCATTGCTTTTTCTCTAGCACGTATAGTTTTTGAAATATCGGCATTTTAAATTTGAATAGCTATTATAATTATATAATCAATCAATCATTGGGGGCATACGCCGGGGGGCGCGTCGCCTCGCCCACCCTACGACGCCACTCCCGGGGGTCACCACGCGCGAGTTCCCATGCAGGCTCCTTTCCCATACCAAGCAGCTCTCGACAAGAAACATCAACTTGCCCCAACCACGAGCCTTGTGGGCGCCCCCTTGGCCTCCTCCATGCCGGATTGTCTCTTACAGATACAACCCGATGGGAAGGATCGGTTTCAGGGTAGCGTGCCACATGCCCATATAGCCGAAGTTGGCGCTGACGGACTATGCAGGTAATAGGCCTCGATTCAGTCTCACGGTGCAATCGCTGATTTGACACGTAATCATCCCAGCGATACCCCATGATTCTGCGAAGACACTTATTACCAAAGGCATTGATTCGTCTCTTCAAGTCCCTATTTAGTGTCCATGTCTCACAACCATAGAGTAAGACAGGGATCACAAGCGACTTGAAGATCCGGATCTTTGTCCTCCTGCACAGGTACCGACAACGCCAAATACTCCCGCTGAGCGAGTCCATAACACCGTGGGCTATGCCAATCCGCCGTAAGACTTCTTGACGTGACCCGCCGTCATTATGGACTGCGCTACCAAGGTATGTAAAACTTTCCAAGATCTCAATGTCCTCGCCACACGCATGAACAGACTGTACTGCTTCATCTAGTAAGTCTCCAAATACCTGGACCTTGGTCTTGAGCCAGGAGACCTCAAGTCCCAAAGGCTTTGCCTCCTCGTGCAGCGCCTCGAGAGCCATCACCAGGACCTCCAGCGACTCAGCAAAGATTACTGCATCATCGGCAAAAACAAGATCAATGATCTTGGTGTTGCCGACGGATGCTCCACAATCACTTTGATCTACAACCTTGTCCAATACCCAGTCCATACAAGCGTTGAAAAGTGATGGGGCAAGGACGCACCCTTGCCTCACTCCTGTATTCACAGGAAAGAAGCTGGATACACCTGCCCCACACTTCACAGCACTCTCAGTCCCAGAATACAGACCAGTTATCAAACCAATAGTCCTTGCAGGAATCCCTCGAAGTCGCAGAAGATCCCAGAGTGACTCACGATGCACTGAGTCAAACGCCTTCTTGAGATCAACATAGGCTGCAAGCATCCCCTGTCGAAACTCACGTCGGCGTTCCACCAGGACACGAAGCGCTAGGATACGGGATATAAGGATACGGGATACTAGGATATAATTATATAATTAATCGAAACAATCCCCCTACGTTAATATATATTACTCGTAATTAAATTCTGGTGGTGCCTGCGGCTTTATTAGGACCTCTGGCAAAAAATATACTTAAATTATGTTCCAAATATATCCGAAAATGTGCCACATCTTGGAAATATCCGAAAATATGCCAAATCACAGTAAATTTTGACTTTATATATATATATATATATATATATATATATATATATATATATATATATATATATATATATATATATATATCTGTATTTTGGAACACAACTTCGAGATTTTTTTTGAGAGAAAGATGCGCTAGTTCGAAGAACAGTCAGATCTAGACTGTTCTTCAGAAGAACAGTCAAGATCTCAAATTGGTATTAAATATACATATGATCAAAACTATACCTAACACACAAAAGTACTCACCCTGCTCCATAGTACACCAGAAGTGTTTCTGTAGTTTGCTCTTTCGTTTGTAGGAGCAGCTACTTTCACGTTGTAGCGTCCAGCAATAGTCCCCTATCATGTTGGGACTGAATCGTCCTTGGTATCGGGTTTCCATGGTGGCAATGTCCTGGTGGAAACGTTCCCCCTGCTCATCACTGACCGCGCCAAGATTCGTTGGGAAGAAATCAAGATGTGAATGGAAAAAGTGGATTTTGAGTGACATCCGAGCCCCAAGCGCATGGTAACTCTTCAACATGTCATTTACAAGTTCCTCATAATTCGATGCTCGAACATTACCTAGGTAGTTCTTTATAACAGCCAAAAAGCTCTTCCACGCAGCTTTTTCCAAGGCAGTTAGGCTCTTTACAAAGTCATCATCATTGAGTAGTTGACGAATTTGAGGGCCATTGAAAACACCTGCCTTCAGGTACTTCTTGGCTTCAGATACAGTGCGTTCAAACTTTGCTAACAAATACTGAAAGCCAGCACCATTTTGATCCATGGCCTTCACAAAATTTTTCATTAACCCAAGTTTCAGATGCAATGGAGGTAAGTACACCTTTTCACTGTCAACAAGAGGTTTGTACATACAGTTGAACCTGCCAGGTGAGTCTTTCGGTCGTGCTGGCCATTCCTTTTGTGTGTAATGTTTGCTGTCCGCTCTAGAGTCCCACAAACAAAGAAAACACATGTGCTTAGTGTAACCTAACTGGAGTCCTAGAAGCAAGGAGATTACCTTCAGGTCCCCACACAGATTCCACTGATGTTCTTCATATTTAACAGCAGATAACAAAGTCTTCATAGTTTCATAAGTTTCACTCATTTCATGGCCATGCGCAACTGGAACACTCGGAAGCTTATTTCCTTTATGCAGAAGAACGGCCTTTAGCGTGTTTTTTCCAGAATCTATGAATAGCCGCCACTCACTCTTATCATAAGTGTGAGACTCACAAAGTTGTTCCATGAGTGTGTCAACATCAAAGCAGTAACAGAGCTTGTGTTCCATCTTGAAGAAGCTTGAAAGTTCTTTATGTCTACGACGAAACGTGGTGATGAGAACTCCTTCTTGTAGCAAATTCCATTCCTTGAGACGAGATCCAAGGACTTCACTTTTCTCCTTGGGTAGATCTAGGTCCCTAGCAAGGTCATGTAGCATTTCCTGACTGATGAATTTGGGCTCTCTGTTGTCTGCCTTTTCTTGAAAGTCTGTATCCATGGGATTATCCTCCTCGTTCGAATCTGATTCACTTATAGCACTTGCAATTGGAACATTGGGAACTGGGAGATCAGGACCATGTGGCACAGGCCTGATGGCAGAAGGTACGTCAGGATACCTGATTTTAGCTCGCGTTTTTACTGAATATCCTTTGATGTTAGTGAGGCAGAAGTAGCAGTCAGTACTGTGATCCTTTTGTTCACGCCAAACCATTGGGATCCGAATGCCATGCCTGATGGCCGTTTGCCAGTATCATTCATTCAAGTGGTTCACACAGGGGTTGAATGCTACGTGAGGGGCCCACTTCTTATCTTGATCACCTATACGGCACCTGAAGTAAAGCAGATAAGCTGCTTTAACATTCTTTGTAAGAGGTTTCTTCAGACTGTCAGGGGTAAAAATTCCACATATGTAACAAAAACTGTCCGATGCATTCACACAGTTACGGCGCTCCATCACAGCCCGGTACAAGGTACTATATACGGTAAACCAACTAAAATTAGGACTCCACTAAATCAAACACATCATATCTGCAAAGACAAATAAAATGTTTAAACATATGTCAATAGCTGTACGATCAGTAGGTAAAAATGTACTACACAGCCTGCTAACCCCTCGCCAATACGCAGCGCGCACACCCTCCCCTGCTCACTGCACAAACCACACTGACTCAAAAACACTGCACTGCCCTAAATAGGCTTGAGAAAAGAAAAGATTAAGAGTTTAAAATGAAAACATTGGTGAAACCTATTTCTGCTGATTTTACCCATATTTTTTCATGAATTGCGTCTGGTTCTCAAAAACTGGACGTGATAGAGTTAATTGAACATCAGACTCGAGTTCAGCAGGGTCGATTTACCTATAATCAGCTTCATTTAGTCCAGAACCATATCTTCGATTTTTTTTTGTCGACCAGTGTAATCTAGCTCCCTTTCTCTCATAATATATGAGTCATAGATAACTAACTGGATCTGTTGTGTTTCTGTGATTATCTGAATTTATCAATTTTTACTTCTTCCTTCCTTTATTTTCCTCATTTCTCTTCTCTTGATTTTTGTTGTTTCTTTCTCGTTCCGATGTCGCGTATGGTTACCACATTGCTGCTATTGAGGTTGCTGTTGTTGATTCGGAGAATGTTGTTGCCACGCGCTCCGGAAATGTTAGTACTTCGTATGTACTACCCATGGGCTCCCGGCGTGTTATCTTGGAGCCTAGCTGAAAACGAGGCGCGAGGGTCAGCCCTCTACCATCATTGTCGAGTGTCAGGGTAAGTCCTCTGCCTTCGCCACTCTGCATACAGCCCATTAAGCCCCCTTCCTTCCAAGGGACTTGGATGGGAGAGACGGAAACTTAGGCTGACGAGGGGATGGGGTGAGTATGTAAGATTAAAGGGGAGATGGGACTCAAGTTTACTGGGGAGACAGGAACTCAGGTCTACGGTGATAGGGACGTAAGACTTACAGAGGGATAGACACGTATGTGAACAGATGGACAAGGAGGCTGAAGTTTACTAAGGAGGTGGAGAGTGGGGACCTAAGTTTACGGGGCAAGTTTATAGTTGGAGAAAAGTGACGTACACGATCTCATTTCAAGTTAAGAAAAAGTCAACCTATTTTTTAAATGAAACAATCAAATAAATGAATTGAAATATCGTGTATTTGATTTTGTATATTGTGTATTTAAGTGAAAAAAGAAAAGAAAATTGATAGAAGATTAATGATGTTTATTGCAAAATATCAGAAAAATACAGAAATAATAGCTTAGAGTACCCTAGTATGCCGACACACAAAATATACGAATGGATACGAAGATTCGTCCAAACGGAAGGGTCATCGCTCCCTAGTAAATGAAGAACAAAAATAAACAAACAAATAAATAAATGTAGACTGACAAGTTTGTGAAATTCATGAAAGACAAAAATATTCGAGTGAAATTTTCAGCACTATTGACACTTTTAAATGTCCAATGCAACGTGACGTGAGGTAAAAAAAAATACAAAAATAAACAGATATACAATCTTTATATTTATAAGTGGGACATAAAAAATAATAATAAATAAAAAGAATAAATAAAAATAAAAAAATAAACAGATATACAATCTTTATATTTATAAGTGGGACATAAAAAATAATAATAAATAAAAAGAATAAATAAAAATAAAAAAATAAACAGATATACAATCTTTATATTTATAAGTGGGACATAAAAAATAATAATAAATAAAAATAATAAATAAAAATATAAAAATAATAATAAAAAGGAAAAAAAATGAGATGACAAACTACTACATAGGTTGCAGACCTAACATGCAAGTGTATAAATCCTTATATGAATAATGCATTAGTGAAAACACACACACACATGGAAGGGAGGCATAAACAAAGACGATGGATGAGACTATAGTCTATTTTTTTTAACAAGGTGAAAAATCCGTTCTATATTCAGGTCTCAAGCTTAAAATGATGCCTGCGTTTACCTGATAATATAGTTAACTATGATAAAATACAACTGTAATTAAGAAGAACTGTAGTATTCCCTTCTCTTGACATCAAATATCAGTCAGTAAGCAGCACCGGGGCAGGATTTTGGCCTCGTTAAAAAAAATAGACTATAGCTTCGAAATAAAGAGAGAGAGAGAGAGAGAGAGAGAGAGAGGAGAGAGAGGAGAGAGAGAGAGAGAGGAGAGGAGAGAGAGAGAGAAGAGAGAGAGAGAGAGAGAGAAAGAGAAAAAAGAAGAAGAGAGAGAGAGAAGAAGAAGAGGAGAGAAAGAGAGAGAGAGATTGTGAGATGAGAGAGAGAGAAGAGAGAGAGAGAGAGAGAGAGAGAGGAGAGAGAGAGAGAGAGAGAGAGAGAGAGAGAAAAAAATAATAATAATAAGTGAAAAAAGAAATACAGACGGACGACATTCAAGGGAACATGGAAGAGAGAGAGAGAGAGAGAAGAGAGAGAGAGAGAGAGAGAGAGAGAGAGAGAGAGAGAGAGAGAGAGAGAGAGAGAGAAAAAAAAAAATAATAATAAGTGAAAAAAGGAATACAGACGGACGACATTCAAGGGAACATGGAAGAGCAGAGGGAAGAAAGAGAGAAATAGGGGTGAAAGCGATAAGATAAGATAAGATTTTCATCCTATCTAGACACTTTGCAAGTACGCAACACAAGGTATGACTATAAAAGCAGCCGCAAGTCAGCACGAACTAGGCGGACTCGAACCGCTGACCGAATGCACAGGGACGCTGCACATTGCGAGCACACGTCTCTACCAACCTTGCCACACTGACGGGCTGGGTGAAAGCGAGTGGAGAGGAGAATATGGAGAGTGAGAGAGGGGAAGGAAGGGAAAAATAAAGGGACATGAATAGGTGAGAAAAGGGTGACGGGGGACTAAGAGAGAGAGAGAGAGAGAGAGAGAGAGAGAGAGAGAGAGAGAGAGAGAGAGAGAGAGAGAGAGACGAGAGAGAGAGAGAGAGAGAGAGAGAGAGAGAGTATTAAAGGGAAACATGAACGAAGTGATGGAAAGGGAAAGGAATGGAAAGGAATGAGAGATAAAAGTGGAGGGTGGAAGGGAGAGAGCGAAGAGAAGAGGATATAAAGGAGTGGAGAGGAAGGGAGGAAGGAGGAAGGAGGATGGGAGAGGATCATAAAACAAAGAGGTAACAATTTGTCAAAGGAGAAGGGACGAGGGGTTATTGATAAAACTTATTATGGGACCAAAATAACTAAGTAGTAGTAGTAGTAGTAGTAGTAGTAGTAGTAGTAGTAGTAGTAGTAGTAGTAGTAGTAGTAGTGAATAGTAGTTGTAGCGGTTTTTTCGCCTGTAAAACGGACCCTCCCTCCGTCACCACAACAGTTCGCTTGGTTCACTTTCTCACCCGAGCCGCCTGCCTCAACCTATACCTGTGTTGATGTGTTCAAGTTTTGAGCGCCATTTGTGCAATTAGCAAAAGACAGATCCATAGTGCTCTCTCTCTCTCTCTCTCTCTCTCTCTCTGTCTGTTAATATTTTGTCAACACTGTGGGTGACGCGAGCTCTTGCCTGTAGCAGCCCGCTTGTGGAATAATGGCATTAAAAAAAACCCAGTGTGATGGAGCTACCTTGGGGGGCGGAGGCACACCCGAACGGTGGAGGTGAGACCGTGAGAGTGGCCACAGGGGCAGATCTGACTACCACGGCAGCAGCGGCAGCGGCACCTGAATGTTCGGGCTGCGGATGAGGTGGCAGGCGTTCCCAGAGGTGGGAAGTTGCTTCGCACTTCAGGAGGTAGTGTAGGAGTGAAAGGGGGAGGTGACCTGGCAGTGATCACAGGTGATGTCCACAGCGCCCTGGCGGATTTCTTGAAAGCAGGGAAAGCCGAGGCGGAGACGGTGTAGTCGGTCCCGTATGTGTGGGGCGATAGATAGGTCCTGAGGAAGGGGATGGTAAGCTGTTGCACCAGCATACCAAGAGGCAGAGGGTGATGACAGGGCGACTGTGGCCTCGTGTTGCTGGCGGGACAAGGCGTGCGAGGCAGACTTTATTCTATGTATACGAGTTTGGGAGAGGCTGGTGGGCAGAACAGCTGTAGCGGGGCTGGTCATGGCAGAGGCTAATTTTGCAGCTCTGTCAGCTGCTTCGTTGCCACTAAGGCCTACACGGCTGGGAAACCCAACTGAGGGTGATTTTGCAGCCACGTGCAGCCAGTCGCTTGGCCAGAAGAATGGAGGTGAGGAGGTAAATGTTGTCCTGTGGCTATGTGTCTCTGAGAGCCTGGATAGAAGATTTTGAGTTCCTAGTTTTAGTTTTAGTTTAATAGCTTTAGCTATTCTATTCAACAAACCTTAACTAACAGTGTGGGGAAGAAGAGGAAGAAGAAAAGGAAAAAAAAGAGGAGGAAGAGAAGGAGTGGGAAGGTAGAGAATGGCGACAGTCGTGAAGTACAGGATGAGGCAGAGGAGGAGGAAGAGGAGGACATCAGGATCAATGCTGAGAACAATAGGAAGAGTACCACGCGTCTAGCCACGTGTTTCCCTCCCCTCTCTCACTTCGTTCTCCCTTCACAAAGTTAGCAGTTTTCTTCACGAACTTAACACTCTATGGCATATATCTTAACCGTCGTCAACATTCCCACCTACATTCCATTCGACTAACCAGGGGCCAGATTCAAAGTGGTGTAACACCTACGGTACTAGCTTAATTAACAACGGTCATCATATGTTTTGGAATTTAAGACGGAGATTTTTGATGTTCCCTGCGTTGCCCGGCTAGCACCTGCCTCTAAAGCCTCCTTCACACATTCCATAATCGAACCACGATAGCACCAACAATACAATGCGTAGCGCCATCATGGTACTTACTATGGGTCCATCGTGACCGATCGTAACGCTCGTGACGGACTCGGCCGAGGCCACATAAAGTTAGTACATGGAGTATAAAATCGGGAAGCTCCCCGATTTTTGTGCACAACGCAGCGCTATCGTAAGTCTATCGTGACGCTATCGTTATCTATGTAGCAGCTTCGTGACACTATCGTGATCGTCGTATGTCTATCGTGACGAGGTGTCACGAGAAAAACCGTTACAATGTGTCACGATAGCCTTAATAATATGCGTAATGCGTCACGATAAACGCAAGAATGAGTCATGTCGAAAAGAGCTAATAATGTGTCACGATTGTCCTAGGAAGGCGTCACGATAACCCTAAAAATTAGGAGATTGCGTCATGATAGAGCTAACTAAACATGTGTCACGATAGTCACGATAGAGCAACGAACTTTTCGCGGGCACACACGTGGCTGGACAATGCCGCCACGCCCTTTAAAATATCCGGCGGCGACCCCTTTTGACGCTATCGTGATACATCAATGGCACCGGCGTAGCGCTATCGTGGCACTATCGTGGTTATCGTAGCTTTATCGTGACGACAAAATGACCGTTAATTTTCCATTCGTGACATAGTCTTACAGCTATCATGACTCCATCGTGACCATCTTGTGACCGACATGACACATACCATAGACCACTGTATACCTGGACTGTTCACGCGACAATGTTTTGAAATTACAAGCTGCATAGCGCCTGCCCGACAAAGAGATATAGTGGTCTATGGACTATCATATAGACTGGTTTATCAGTATATATGATATACTGTAATCTTCGTAAATGTTTGTTCTATAATATTATCAAATAAAAAACAGTAAAACACGCTAAAGAAATGCCATTACGAGACTATGAAGAAATATGCATGAACTTAATATTCACTTAACTCTTCGCCATTTAAAACTTTGCGAGTCAACTTTTATCATGAAGGGTATCAATAGAAGCGCAATTTTCTTAGCTTTCCATTGATATGTTTAGTTATCTGATAAATTAATTAGAACCATACATAAATTAGCGTTAAATAAATAAATAAAATCATCAATCGGGTAATTTTCCCGATTGATGTTATTTATTTACTTATATATTTCGTTTTCTGATAAATGAATTAGCACCATGTATAAATTAGCGTTAACTAAATAAATAACCTCATCAATCGGGAAAATTACCCGATTGATGATTTTATTTATTTAGTTAACGCTAATTTATGCATGGGGGTAATTCATTTATCAGAAAATGTAATACATCAATGGAAAGCTAATAAAATTGCGCTTCTATTGATACCCTTCATGATAAAAGTTGACTCGCAAAGTTTTAAATGGCGAAGAGTTGAAGAGTCATGCGTATTTCTTCAGTCTCGTAATGGCATTTCTTTAGCGTGGTTTACTTTTTTTATTTGATAATATTATAGAACAAACATTTACGAAGATTATAGTATATCATATATACTGATAAACCAGTCTATATGATGCGTATATATATATATATATATAATATATATATATATATATATATATATATATATATATATATATATATATCCGAGCGGCCCTCCGACTTCAGGGCAAGTTCAGGCCCATGTGCAACAGGCCGATATTCCGTGCGCAGTCCAGGTATACAGTGGTCTATGCACATACTTATAAACATCGTGACATTTTCGTGAGGCTATCGTGGTTGGCGTTTTATCATGATCAAATTTCACGATAGCGCCAATAATTAAATTGTGTGACCCTATCGTGGTTTGATTATGGAATGTGTGAAGGAAGCTTTAAAGGTGGTGTTAAAGGAAGCGTCCAGATCATATCGTCATTCCTGATTGTATGCAGTCAAAATAGCCATTATCGAATATATCAACAATATGTTGTCATTTTTTGCCTACAGTCACCCATTTCTAATTAATCCGCAATCAAAATCTGTAAATTCCCAGAGCTCTCGCTTTTTACAAAAGCCGTATTTTTACGGATATAAGGCGTGGAAATGAATAATTTTGTGTGGATTAGGTGTTTTGAATGAACATTCAACATATCTATGCAAAGAAAAAATGGGTCTGGACATTTACTTTAAGATAGCAATCTGTGTCGATGCCAGACAGCACCACGCGTGAATCCGGCAAGTCAGCCAGCCAGACGGCCAGTATCATATGGCAGACACACGGCCAGTGCATATATGATATGAAATTAAGTTACAGTGGTTGGATATATATGTAGGTAATAATTTAAGAGCTCTTGTATTCACAGCAAAGAAGCTGGATACACCTCCCCCACACTTCACAGCACTCTCAGTCCCAGAGTACAGAACAGTCATCAAACCAATAGTCCTTGCAGGAATCAGATAGATAGTCAGGGAAGGTAAGTAATTGATTATGAAAGGAATATAGAGGAAAGGTGGAGGAATGATACCAAGAGAGAGAGAGAGAGAGAGAGAGAGAGAGAGAGAGAGAGAGAGAGAGAGAGAGAGAGAGAGAGAGAGAGAGAGAGAGAGAGAGAGAGAGAGAGAGAGAGAGAGAGAGAGAGAGAAAGAGAAAAAAAAAATAGACCTCCTCCTTGACAACCTCCTAGACAATATGATGTTCACCTCAGGTGACATCATATGAATTTATCCAGCCTCCTCTTCCTTCTTCTCCTCTTCCTTGAACATCTGCTGTTCAAATTATTTACCAGACAATCTATTTGGGACGGTGGACGAGAGGTGCGGCGAAGGAGGGAGGGAAGAGCAGAAGGAAGGGCAGAAGATTTGTAATTTTGAGAAACTGAGATGAGCCCCGAAGGGCAAAAATTAAGAGATCAAAGGAGAACAGTGAAAGAAGCGAAAGTGATGGACCAGTAGATTGGGTGGAAAGGGCATGAAGGCAGAGATGGAAGAGAGGGAGAGGAACTGAAGAGGATAGTGTGTGTGGTAAGGGGGAGAGGAGGTCAGGACAGCTCAATCAATCAACCATTGGGGGCATACGCCGGGGGGCGCGTCGCCTCGCCCACCCTACGACGCCACTCCCGGGGGTCACCACGCGCGAGTTCCCATGCAGGCTCCTTTCCCATACCAAGCAGCTCTCGACAAGAAACATCAACTTGCCCCAGCCACGAGCCTTGTGGGCGCCCCCTTGGCCTCCTCCACGCCGGATTGTCTCTTACAGATACAACCCGATGGGAAGGATCGGTTTCAGGGTAGCGTGCCACATGCCCATATAGCCGAAGTTGGCGCTGATGGACTATGCAGGTAATAGACCTCGATTCAGTCTCACGGTGCAATCGCTGATTTGACACGTAATCATCCCAGCGATACCCCATGATTCTGCGAAGACACTTATTACCAAAGGCATTGATTCGTCTCTTCAAGTCACTATTTAGTGTCCATGTCTCACAACCATAGAGTAAGACAGGAATCACAAGCGACTTGAAGATCCGGATCTTTGTCCTCCTGCACAGGTACCGACAACGCCAAATACTCCCGCTGAGCGAGTCCATAACACCGTGAGCTATGCCAATCCGCCGTAAGGCTTCTTGACGTGACCCGCCGTCATTATGGACTGCGCTACCAAGGTATGTAAAACTTTCCAAGATCTCAATGTCCTCGCCACACGCATGAACAGACTGTACTGCTTCATCTAGTAAGTCTCCAAACACCTGGACCTTGATCTTGAGCCAGGAAACCTCAAGTCCCAAAGGCTTTCCCTCCTCGTGCAGCGCCTCGAGAGCCATCACCAGGACCTCCAGCGACTCAGCAAAGATTACTGCATCATCGGCAAAAACAAGATCAGTGATCTTGGTGTTGCCGACGGATGCTCCACAATCACTTTGATCTACAACCTTGTCCAATACCCAGTCCATACAAGCGTTGAAAAGTGATGGGGCAAGGACGCACCCTTGCCTCACTCCTGTATTCACAGGAAAGAAGCTGGATACACCTGCCCCACACTTCACAATACTCTCAGTCCCAGTCAGGACAGCTGCTCTCATGTAAATCACAGAAGTGTTGAAGACGATAAGAGGAGCTATATCCGGGTACTTATATATTTCTACTGTACTAAGTCAACAATCCCTTTGCCTCTTTGCTTCATCTAAGCATCCCCCTCCAAGCAATACCACTCATATCGCCAACCAAAGCACAGGTGAACGCCGAGGATAGCAGCAAATCCAATCAAGGAAGGTAGATAATGGCTTGAGGTTGGATAAACTGGGCAACACATCAAGTGAATGCCTTCCAAACCACCTCTTTTTTTTTATATCTGCCTTCAGCACGTCCTTTTAGACTATGCGGTTCAGTTTTGGTCTCCGTATATAGCCTTGTTAGAATCAGTGCAGAGAAGGATGACCAAAATGATTCATGGGATGCGTAACTTTAGTTATGAGAAGAGATTGAAACTATTAAATTTACACTCACTCGAGAGGCGTAGAATAAGGGGCGATCTGATAGAAGTTTTTAAGTGGATAAAGGGATACAATATAGGCGATGTAGAAAAAGTTCTTACGGCTAGTAAGCAGGGTAGAACAAGAAGTAACGGATTCAAGCTGGAAAAGCGTAGATTTAAAAGAAAATAGGGAGAAACTGGTTCACAAATATGGCGGTGAATGATTGGAATAGGCTAAGTCGTCAGGTGGTTAATGCGGAGTCTATTGGGGTCTTTAAAAGGAGTCTGGATAAATTAATGGATGGGGAAGAGAGGTGGATAAAGGTAGAGTTAAGTAACAGGAACTACCTTGTGTAGGTCTCACGGCCTCTTGTAGCTTCCTTATTTTCTTATGTTTTTTCTTCTTATGTTTTGTGCCTGTTTGTGAGCCAAGGCAATTCTCTCTCTCTCTCTCTCTCTCTCTCTCTCTCTCTCTCTCTCTCTCTCTCTCTCTCTCTCTCTCTCTCTCTCTCTCTCTCTCTCTCTCTCTCTCTCTCTCTCTCATCCTCCACCCTCGCTTACGTCCCCAAGAAACACATTTCTGCAAACAATGGACATGCTCTTCCGCTCCGGCCTCCGACAAGAGGATACAAGAGCGAAGTCGGAGGAAGAAAGTGAGAGAAGTGTGAGAAGCAGGAGCAGGCAGGGAGGGGGGGTGAATAGTTCGTGCAGGGGGATGGCTAATGGGGACTAAAGTAACTGATTGATGGTATTAGTTACTTTGATGATGACTGCATAGGGGAAAAGAGGATGGAAATAACCAAGAAAAAAAGAAGAAACATGAGATAAAGGAAGATAAGATAAGATTTTCATCCTATCTAGACACTTTGCAAGTACCAACTAAAAAGGTTATGACTATACAAAGCCCCGGGCCCACGTAGCACAAAACTAGGGGACTCAAAACCGCTGACCGAATGCCCGGGACGCTGCACATTTTCGAACCAGTCTTACCAACCTTGCCACCCTGACGGACTGAGATAAAGGAAAATAATCGACATGGACATGAGGAAGAGAGACAGTGTGCATGTGAGTGTAAATGAAGATGAGAGAAAAAGAGGCAGAGAAGGACGATACATGGATTACATCTGTGGGTGTGTGTGTGTGGTGTTGTGTGTGTGGTGTTGGTGTGTGTGTGTGTGTGTGTGGGGTGTGTGTTTGTGTGGGTGTGTGTGTGTGTGTGGTGGGTGTGTGTTTGTGTTTTGTGGTGTGTGGGTTGGTGTGTGTGTGTGTGGGTGTGTGTGTGTGTGGTGTGTGTGTGTGTTTGTGTGTGTGGGGGTGTGTGGTGTGTGGTGTTGTGGGTGTGTGGTGGGTGTGTGGGTGTGTGTGTGTGTTTTTGTTTGTGTGTGTGTGGTGTGTGTTTGTGTGTTGTGGTGTGTGTGTGGTTTGTTGGGGGGTGGTGTGGGGTTTTGTGTTTTGGGTGTGTGTGTGTGTTGTGTGTGTGTGTTGTGTGTGTGTGTGGGTGTGGGGTGTGTTTGTGTGTGTGTGTTTGTGTGTGTGTGGTGGGTGTGTGTGTGTGTGGGTTTTGGGGTGTTGGGGTGTGTGTGGGTGGTGTGGGGTGTGTGTTGTGGTGTGTGTGTGTGGTGTGTGTTGGGGGGTGTGTGTGTGTGTGGGTGGGGTGTGTGGTGTGTGGTGTGTGTGGGGTGTGTGTGTGTGTGTGTGTGTGTGGTGTGGTGTGTGTGTGTGTGTGTGTGTGTGTGTGGGTGTTTGTGTGTGGGTTTGGGTGTGGGGGGGGGGGTGTGTGGTGTGTGGTGGTGGTGTGTGTGTGGGGGTGTGTGTGTGTGTGTGGGTGTGTGTGTGGGTGTGTGTGGTGGTGGTGTGTGGGTTTGGTGGTGTTTTTTGGTGGGGGTGTGGGTGTGTTGTGTGTTGGTGTGTGTGTGGTGTGTTGTGGGGGGTGTGTGTGTGTGGTGTGTGTGTGTGTGTGTGTTTTGTGTGTGTGTGTGTGTGTTTTTGTTTGTGTGTGTGTTGTGTTGTGGTGTTGTGTGTGGTGTGTTGGTGGGGGGTGTGTGTGTGGGTGTGTGTGGTGTGTGTGTGTGTGGGTGGTGTTGGTGTGTGGGTGGGTTTTTTGGTGTTGTGTGTGTGTGGTGTGTGTTGTGGTGTGTGTGTGTGTGTGTGTGGGGTTGTGTGTGTGTGGGTGTGTGTGTGTGTGTGTATTCACACCAGTCTGGTCACAGAGGGGGACAGGCAATCGCCAGTTTTACTCTCCCAGAAAGAGCTTGGAGCTCGCAGTGACCGATCTTAGGGTAATGCTGAGACCTCGTAAACCACGCACACCACATTCCCTTCCTCAATGGGGACAGTACCCGTCATTTATTCAATATGCATTCAGTATTTGTCGGTGAAAAATCTCCCCGATCGAACGTCGGACCACAGAATGGCCTGATTGGTCTGGCGCTCTTATCCACTTGACCACGCAGGCGGTGGTGTGTGTGTGTGCGACTTAAGTGACATAAGTATGTAGTTATGGTTCGCTCATCTACTGTCTTTTTTTTCTTTTTTGACCACCACAACCACCACCACTAACAACAACAGCAACAACAACAGCAACAACAACGCACTACATAGGTTACAAAGACAAGAGGAGTGACACTAATAACGTTGCCAACCTCCCATCACAGCAGCCGTCATCAAAAAGTTGATGTAGCAACGCTGTGGCCTGTGTAACTCTATTTGTTCGAGTGGTTTCGTGCAGATTAAAAAGAGGGGAAAAGCTATGGTGGCAGAACGCATTATTGGCCTCGATTCAGTACAACCGCTTCCATATTTTCCAGTGTTTCATGAGCAAACAGCAATCCATTCCATCTGTCATCCTGTAATGAGTGACTGTTATATTATCAATCCATTTGTTTTCATCTCCTACACTTGTGTCTACTTTTCAATCAATAATATTTTTCATCTTCAATCTTTTTCATCTCCGTTTTTAATCTCTAACCTAATTAATCTTTAATATAATTTTATATCTTCTATACTTTTTGTCTCGCATATGTATTCCCGTACTTTTTCCCTATCTGAATTTTTCTTCTATTTCTTATTACTTTATATCCCCTATAATTTCTATCTCCTATACTTCCTTTCCCCTATACTTTCTATCTCCTATACTTTGTCTCCTATACCTTCTATTTCCTATATTGTTGTCTCCTATTTTATTTTCATCAACTTTCATGTTCTCGTTTCCCATATAATCATCTACTATCTACATTCTAAAAAAAAAATCCCATGTGCTTTCTATTATTTCATCTTTTTTTCGTTCATACGAGAACGTATTCTTCTTTGTTTCATAATCTACAGACACTTTTTTTTTTACAAACAATTGACTCCCCAGTAATCATTTTAGAATTTTCACATTTTCAGATCATCTATTTCTTGCCTATTCCGTCATTGTGTGATCCCTCTCCTTATCTTAGCATCCTTTTATTTGTTTACCTATTTATTTTTCAATTCCTTAATACGAGCTGCTCATCACTAGCTATTTCTGTTTTTACTGAAATTATCAATGGGAAGAAACATCATAATATTGAAAACGTGCCATATTTTCTTCTATAAAACAAATAAAAGAATGCAAGTCTGAGTAACAAAAATACTGCTTTAACTAAATAAAGAGAAAACATATTGTTGACTAATGTCAAAACTAAAATTATCCATAAAATAATAAAAAAAAACAAAGCAAACAAAACAAATGAAATGTTGTCTATCATTGTTATTATGGAGAGAGAGAGAGGAGAGAGAGAGAGAGAGAGAGGAGAGAGGAGGAGAAGAGAGAGGAGAGAGAGAGAGAGGAGAGAGAGAGAGGAGAGAGAGAGAGGAGAGAGAGAGAGAGAGAGAGGAGAGAGAGAGAGAGAGAAGAGAGAGAGAGAGAGAGAGAGAGAGAGAGAGAGAGAGAGAGAGAGAGAGAGAGAGAGAGAGAGAGAGAGAGAGAGAGAGAGAGATGAGAGAGAGAGAGAGAGAAGAGAGAGAGGAGAGAGAGAGAGAGAGAGAGAGAAAAAAAAAATGGGGGTGGGGGGGGTTAATAGAAATGCTTCTAATGTTACAAAACGATAAATAATTTTAAGTTTGTAATTTCCTCCTGCTTTTGTCTTCTTTCTTTTCATATTTTTTATCTCGCTCTTCCTCGTTCCTTCTCTACTTCATTTCACGCTTTTCTTATTACCTGCCTTCTCCTTGCACCTCTCTCTCTCTCTCTCTCTCTCTCTCTCTCTCTCTCTCTCTCTCTCTCTCTCTCTCGGGTCAAACCAAAGGTCTGTGTCTCTCCCACGTGTTTTACTGAAACTATAATGGGCTTATAGCCCACTCATTTTCTCACTTCCTCACTCACTTCCTTCCTTTCACTTTTTTAAGCCCCCTTCACACATTCCATAATCGAACCACGATAGCGCCACTAACTAAATTATTGGCGTTATCGTGAAAATGACAACGATAAACATCGACCACAATAGCCTCACCAAGGTCTTTCCTTAGAGAAGGAAAGACCTTGAGCCTCACAACAACGTCACTCTGCCTGTAAGTATGTGTCATGACGGTCGTAAGAAGGTCCTGATGGAGTCATGATAACTGTAAGACTAAGTCACGAATGGAAAATAACGGTCATTTTGTTGTCACGATAAGGCCACGATAACCACTACAGTGACGATATCGTCAAGACCTATAGCAACATGCCCCACACGGGGGGTGGGTGTTGGTGATTGAGAAGGGGGAGGATATGGGGGGAAAAGGGGAGGGGGGATGCTGATGAAGAAGGGGGGGTGGGGGGAAAACGAGGGAGGGGGGTGAGAAGGTGGAGAAACGGGGGTGGGTGGTGGTGATTAAGGCTATACTCAAGAATGCTCTTCGAGTCCCGGCTGGTGGATTTTACCGACCGTCGTAACCTCACGCGTGGGATATACAAGAATTGTCGGGGGGGAGGGGGGAGCGGGAGGGGGCGCAGAAAGAGCGGGGATGGTAGGGATGAAGGCGGGTGTAACGGTTTTTATCGTCACGATAGACATACGACGATCACGATAGCGTCACGTAGCTGCTACACAGATAACGATAGCGTCACGATAGACTTACGATACAAGATTGTGATTACGATACGATACGATTACGATTGCGTTGGGTACAAAAATCGGAGAGCTTCCCGATTTTTTAGTGCATGCATTAACTTTTCGTGACCTCGGCCGAGTGCGTCACGAGCGTCACGTCACGATCGGTCACGATAGATCCAAAGGGCTATAGCATCGGCGCAGAAGAGTGGTCAAGTCACTGTGGACCGACAGTACTAAACCAGGATCAGCGGATAGTGTGATGTTCAATAATCATTAGTTTTTCATTGTGAGCCAGATGAAGCTTTGTTAGAGTACTACCAAGCGAGTCCAAGGCGGCATCGTATGATAATGTGCTTACATATCAGTGCATTACAGCAATTATATTTGCCATTAAAAATAGCTTTGAGGGTTCACCACTTGTCTAGTTGATGTAGAATAAATATGCTATTGATCAGTGCGTAAAGCAAATTATAAAGGGGTAATATATATATATATATATATATATATATATATATATATATATATATATATTATATATATATATATATATATAATAATATAAAAATAATATTAATAAATAATATAAATAAATATATATATAAATATAAAAAAAAAAAAAAATTAAAAATAAAAAAAAATATAAATAATATTAATTCAATATATATAAAAAGATATTTATATAAAAGATATATATATATATATATATATATATATATATATAAATAAATATGAAAACCAAATATTATATACATAAATAGATATATAAAATATATATATATATATATATATAACAAAAAATAAAAATACCTATAGATCAATTAAAAAAAAAAAAAAAATGTAATTTAAATTTTTTTTTATTAAAAAAAATGTATCCATCTATCTACTCTATATCTATCTATCTATATATATATATACTTTTTCTTTGCAAAAGGGGGGGGGGCATGGCCGCATGCCCCCCCCCCCCTCGGTACGCCACTGCTTGTGATGCTTGTGAGTTGTGAACGTCCCGCCACTAGACTGGCGGACTGACACCACCACCCCACCACTATCACATAGTCCAGATGGGGGGTTTGACTCAGTGAAACCTGCAAGGCTTGCACCAAGAGTGAGTGTACTCATCTGTATGTTGCCATCACGATGCAATGAATTCTTGAATTACCAATCAGGACCATGAAGCCTCCATTGCATTGTGCGCTAGGGTCTGGAAAGAACATTGAAGGATTAGTGGCGCATCGTGGTCGATATGGAATGTGTGAAGGGACGAAGTCTTACCGGTTTTTATTCCGTCCGATAACGGACCAAAGACATTCACATAGCTCACGTAATCTGTACATGACGTCGATACCGATATGGCCTCACGTTTGATTAAAAGTTCAAGTATTGTTGGCCAAAAATCGAGAGGTTTCCGATTTTGTGTGATGACTTAACTTTTCGTGCCTGCAGTGACCATGAGCATTCAGATAGCGTCACGACTGCTACATACTCGAACGAAGACCATGACAGCGAACGTTGTTGGACAATTCGAGAGTATTCGTGGTTTGTGCATGCATGAACTGTGTGGAGTGGCTATGTAGCCAGATGCAGATGACCCATACTCAGGACACAGACACGCTACTCATTCATGTGGCGCTATCGATGGTTCGTATTTGATGTGTGGTTATTCCATGCCTGCTCTCCTCATTCTTACCATCCATCATACATTCTCATTTCTTATCTACTCTCTCTCTCTATCTCCTACTTATCTTCTTCTTTCTCTCTCCTCTCTACTCCTCTCTCTCTCTCTCTCTCCCCTATATATATATATATATATATATATATATATATATATATATATATATTATATATATATATATATATATATATATATATGATAGATATAGTATATAGATATAATATAATAGAATATATTAATAGAAGTGTGGCACACGGAGTTTGATGAGCCTCAATCACTTCCTGTTGACGCCATGAAGCAAATTACTGAACGAATATGGAAGAGAGAGAGAGAGAGAGAGAGAGAGAGAGAGAGAGAGAGAGAGAGAGAGAGAGAGAGAGAGAGAGAGAGAGAGAGAGAGGAGAGAGAGAGAGAGAGAGAGAAAAAAAAAAAAAAGTAATCAGATTAGAACAATAGGAATACGCAAATAACTTGTGACGAATAGTAAAACAAGAATAAAAACGACAATAAAAAAAATGAGTAATGAAATAACAATGAAATAAACAGCAAAATCCCAGCGCGTAATGTTTTCTAATTTACATTCTTTCTAGTTGTTTACTTATTTTCAAAGGTAATATCATTTTCGGGGCAGCTGAATGCAGTGTCCTAACACACCGAAGATCCTTCATGGTCTCTACCCACCCCCTTTTACCTCCACTAACAACCCCTTCCTCACTCCATTCCTCCCTTCCCCAATTTCCCCCTCCACAACCCCCACCATCGCTTCATCACCATATCCTTTCAAGCTTCACCTCCTGCCTCTCCCTCCCATCAACCCTAATCCATGGCCTCACCCCCCTCCCCCAGCCAGCCACCACATCGGCCCCCTCCCCCGTCAGGAAGTGCCACGCCGGCGCTCAATTGGTTCACCCCCCTTGCATCTCCCCTCTGCCCCCCTACTATACGTCCATGTCCTTCCACTGATACCACCAGCACCACCACGCGACCCCCTGTGCCACCATCCTCCTGTGACTTTCTCTCTCTCTCTCTCTCTCTCTCTTGTTCATTCCACCTCCTCTCCCTATGATATTTCTGCTTTCTTCCCCTCCCCTCCACTCCTTCCCTCCCAACCTTAACTACAGCGTTGATAAAAAGAGTAAATAAACAATGCGAGGCACGTGCTGCATTTATTTATAATTAAAAAGTAATAAAGAGACAAATAAAAAATTTAAAAAATTAATAAGGAGTGAATTCAACGATTAATTTGTGGAAAAGACTAATATCCTTTTTCTAAGTGTTAAAAATATTATTGTGTTGATCATAATGTGCATTAGAAAAACAGGAGTCAAGTTATAATGAGTGAATGGTAACATATACATACGTACTAGTACATCTAATTAATTGATCAATTAACTTGAGTAATTGAGATTATTAGTTGAGATTATTAAATAATTTACTGATAAAAACAAGTATTTAGATTTTTATATTATGAGTATTTAAATACAATGTATTTAAATACTGATTAAAGTATTTAAACACTGTATTTAAATACGTGAAAACCAATGTATTTATAAATACAGTTCTAAATACACAAATGTATTTAAATATGTATTTAAATACAAATGTATTTAAATACGTATTTAAATACAAATGTATTTAAATACTGCCCAACTCTGACCTAACCTAACCCTTATCGTCGGCGAGAGTTCCCGGTATGTGTTGGTGTTGGCTGCCCTGATATATGTTACAGGCGACATCGAGGTACTAGCTTTCCATGAAAACACTGACAAGTAATAATAGTTACTCAAAAGCTTATAATATCCACAACATCGGGATGAGAATTTCAGTAGACGATTAGACGAGTACTAGGTACCATCCAAAGGCCTTAAAGTAATCGTCCAGACCCATTTTTTCTTTGCATAATTATGTTGAATGACCATTCAAAATACCTAATCCACAAAAAATAATTCATTTCCACGCCTTATTTCCCTAAAAACATGACTTTTGTAAAAAGCGGGGGAAAAACAACAGCCCCATTCCAACCATGGCGCGAAACTTGCTGGTGACGTCACATTAGTAAGCCTCCCAGGCCAGCCCTATACAAATACACGGAGACTTGAGAAAAAAAATATAGTACTTGAAGAATTTTGGGTGTTTCTGATATATTTGTTGTGCGATATGGCATATACTTGCATCCTGTATGGGTGCAGCAAGAAAGCTGTGCCTTTCCCGAGAGCTTAGCACCTATTTCCAAGCTATACGGCGAAGATATATGTGTGCAGACGGCTGGAGCGGCGGGGAGCAGTGGGTGTGCCGCGCGGTGTGCTCAGAGAGTCTGAGCACACCGCGCGGCACACCCGCCGCTCCAGCCGTCTGCACACATATATCTTCGCCGTATAGCTTGGAAATAGGTGCTAAGCTCTCGGGAAAGGCACAGCTTTCTTGCTGCACCCATACAGGATGCAAGTATATGCCATATCGCACAACAAATATATCAGAAACACCCAAAATTCTTCAAGTACTATATTTTTTTTGAGTCTCCGTAAATTTGTATAGGGCTGGCCTGGGAGTCTTACTAATGTGACGTCACCGAGCCGTGGTCCATCGTCTGCTGGTCGCCAGTTCTGTTTTGAGAGCTCGGGGAATTTACAGGTTTTGAATGCGGATCATTTAAAAACGGGTGACTGGATGCAAAAAGTGACAACATATTGTTGATATACTCGATAATGGCTATATTTTGACTGCATTAAATCAGGAATGATGAGATGGGCTGGACTATTACTTTAAAGCTTATTTTTCTCTATTATTTTCGGCTCATTGCGGAGTAGTTACTCACTTGCGGAAACCATATATATAGCACTTTTTATATAATAATAGCTAGGTTAGGTTACGTTTAGGTTTGGTTAAGTTAGATTTGGGCAAAGTGACGCAGGGCTACTGCTCCACATTTTCGGTAAATGAAGCCTTACTGAGGACATAAGGGTCTACATTCTTCAGCAGGGAATTTTTTTCTGAATACCTTTTGGTTGCATCACCTGGCAATTTAGAAAAATTGTCGTTAAAATCCTTAAAAGCCCACGAGCTGGCCATGCTCCACCGATCAGCTGTGGACTTTGGACTCTCAGTAGGAGTGTAAACAAAAGCGCGGGCTGCATCAGTGAAGTATCAGTGACGTAGTGCAAGGATGTGCAAGGAACCTATAGATGGTATGCACTGACGTCACGAAGCTAAACACACGCTGGCCGTGGGGTGATGGCCAAATGGCATTATTTCCCTTGTAAACGCGTATTTTATCAAACAAGAATATATATATATATATATATATATATATATATATATACGGTTTTCGCCTAGCTGCTACGGTTCTTAAGATATTAATGCAAATGTGTTTTTCACGAAATTGTCCAAGGCATATAGATGCCTTCAAAATTTGGCCCATTTTTTTTTTTTCGTCAGACTTTAATGACACTTGGTTCATAGTAGATTTCGTACGTACTGATCACGAATCTGGACATAGTTTTACGATACTTGATTTTGAAATCTCTTTTTGAGCCGTTCTCAGCTTATTCATTCCCGTAAAAATGTAATCTTTTACGCCTTTTGCGCCCGTTTGCTGATATATTATCTTTACAATAAATGTAAATACACAACAAATATACATATAAGAACCCAGGCTATACTTACGTAAGTATGACAGAGAGTAAAAGCAAGTTTCTTCCACAATACGGTGTTGCTGCGCGCGCGTTTTCTTTAAGAGTCTGCCTTAAAATCAAAATTTCCCACTCTTGAATCGGAGTGCGGGAGTGGTTTTCAAAAGGGAAATATGCGTCCCGCTAGTGGCAACTGTTCTTTTTTTTGTAAAGTAAATAGTAGTGGGAGGAATTCCCTGTTCATGCTTATTTCTTCATAGTCTCATAATGACATTTATTTAGTGTGTATTACTGTGTTTTATGTGATAATATTATAGAACAAACATTTCCGAAGATAACCGTATATCATTTAAACTGATAAACTTATTTGGTAGGGGGCACATTACTCAGGAAAGTAAACTTTTTCCCCGGGTTCCTCGGCCAGCCCCACGGCCATAGTCGCTTTGTAGGTGTTGTGTCACGTGATCATGACGTCAAGTGCATACCATCTATAGGGAGTGAATGACGGGCAGGGCCATTCATCCACGGTATTGGAGGGTAAGGGCCTGTTCACACGAGGCGTTTTCAACCGCGCGGTAGCAAACGCGCGGTAGCAAAGTCAATGGTAGCCTATGGGATCGTTCACACGTAACCGCGGCGGTTTGACAACCGCGCCGTTACCGCTATACCCCTCGCAAACGCACGGTTCGAGATACATTAATCACAAAGATAGCGGCAGCCACCGCGTCATTGGCTGCGACTTACCAATGAGGAGAGAATGTGCGTTACCATGGCAACCCCTGGGATACTCCACGTGTACTCGCTTTCTCTCTCTATATATATATATCTCTCGCTTTTACTCACTCACTCTCTCACACACTCACTCACATACTCTCTCTCTCTCTCTCTCTCTCTCTCTCTCTCTCTCTCTCTCTCTCTCTCTCTCTCTCTCTCTCTCTCTCTCTCTCTCTCTCTTTTTTCATGTTCTCTTACTCTGCATTTTAATCATAAAGGTAATGTAAAAAAAGAGGAGGATGAAGAGGAATAAGAAGGATTAGAAAAAAAAGAGAAGAAGAGGAAAGGAAATAAGGAAAGGAAAAAAAGAAGAGGAAGAAGAGGAGGATGAAGAAGGATTAGAGAGAAAAATAGGGGGAAAGGAGGAGAATAAATAAGGAAAGAAAATAGCCTCTTTTTCTCTTTTTTAAGTCACACTAATATCAAGAGGCAGGCACACAGCACACCACCACAACGCCCGTGGCCGCCGCGTGAAACGCTCGTGTGTACATTACATCGTTTAGCAGGGTGCCCGCGTCGAAACGCTCTGTGTACGATGTACAAGTTAGGCGCGTGCCCCGCGTGAACGCACTCGTGTACGAATTACATCGTTTTAGGCGCGGTGGCCGCCGCGGTTGGAAACGCCTCGTGTGTACGATTACATCGTTTTAGGCGCGGTGGCCGCCGCGGTTGGAAACGCCTCGTGTGTACGATTACAACGTTTTAGGCGCGGTGGCCGCCGCGGTTGAAAATGCCTCGTGTGAACTAAATGGAGGAAGGGAAGGAGAGAGGGAGGGAAGGCCGGGGTAGGATGGAGGGAAGGAGGGTAAAGAGGAAGGGTCGCTGAGGGAGGAAGAAATATTTAATGGGTGATCTACCACCTGCTGCGATACCCCACACAGAGGAAACGAAGAGAAAGAGACGAAGGAAAGCAAGGAAGGGTTCAGGGGACGAAAGGGTAAGATGAGGAGAGAG
>JACEEZ010019858.1:45000-50000 GCA_016584305.1 Chionoecetes opilio | reverse complement strand
GGCTTTATTCAGCAAAATATTGCAGCGGAGGTGCGAACCATAAAGACGCCAGTAATCAACTGATTTACAAGGGTGTGCGAGCTCAAATTAAACATACGGAACGAACCAACGAAACACGAAACAATGAAACAATGAAACCTAGATGATTCATAACTATGAAGCTTCTGAATCACCACAATCAGTATCTATACTTTCATCCCTTTCACTGGTAAACTCTGGAACTCTCTTCCTGTTTATATTTTCCCACCTTCCTACGACTTAAATATGTTCAAGAGAGAATGACAAGACATCTCCCGATCTAAATTGGCCCACCCCTCTTTCTTTATTCTCTTACTGTCGTCTCTATAGGGACTAGCAACTAAGCAGGCGTTTTGTTACCTTTTTTTTTTTTAACCTTGGCCATTCCTTTGTGATGTAAAAAAAAAGGGGGATAAAATCAGATAAAAAAAGGGGGATAAAATCAGATAAAAAAAAGGGGGATAAAATCAGATAAAAAAAAGGGGGATAAAATCAGATAAAAAAAAGGGGGATAAAATCAGATAAAAAAAAAAGGGGGATAAAATCAGATAAAAAAAAGGGGGATAAAATCAGATAAAAAAATAAAAATTAACAAGATAAAAAAGATTAAGGCTAAGCTATGTTATTAGTATTGTTCTCTTCCCGTATTCACTCCCAACATTTATCTTTGTTGAGAGAGAGAAAAAGAGAGAAAAAGAGAGAGAGAATGTCCTTCCTCCCTATACCCTTCACTCATGACTTTGTGTCCTCGGCGATGTTGCATCTGGAACGCCGCGACGCAGAATGTACAATGTCCAGCCTCTGAATGATTAATCACACACACACACACACACGTAGGTAGGACAACAAACACAAGTGCCACACAACCAATATAGAATAGACGGTTCGAGTCCCGCCGCCACCAACGTTACACAAATCACAAAGAGAGCATGATGTGTTTCCTTTACTTTTTCTTATTATTATATTAGTTTAATTAATGTATGAAGATATGAAGATAAACAGCACAGAGAAGAACACAAACAAGGAAACTGAATAGCCTAATCTTTGGTTTGTTTTCCTTTGTATTTGTTATGAAATGAACAAGAAAAAAGGCAAAAATATAAAATTATTGTTCTTGACTGCCCGCAGGACAGGAAGAGGAACTACCACGTAGGTAAAGAAAATGTATAACATTTACTCAGTCTAGTGTTTCCTTGCACTGTTACCGGAAAACAAGATATTCACAAGAGCTGCGCTAGATTAATGTCTAATAATGATTCTAATGTAGAGAAAAAGGTGAGGAAAGAAGTAGGGGATGGTATAAGTTCTTGAGAGGAGAAGAGAGTAAGCATACAGGAAATGCAGAAGAACTAGTGGTGAATGGCAAGTCTCTAAGAGAGAAAAAGGAAAAGCTCAGAGCTGTAGAAGACTTATGGAAAGATGTTGGAGGTGTGAATGAGCCAGATAATGAGTGACCTAGTCCAGGGAACATCACCTAAGGGAGGAAAATAGAGGAAGTGATAGATAAGAGATTAGAATGGATCAGATTCAAGAGAATGTAAGAAAACTGAAAAATGGAAAGGCCCCTGGAATTTTCAGTATTCCGAACGAATTCTATAGAGAGGGTGAGGGAATAATTGAGGTAATGCATGAGTTGTTTGGACATAATTATATGGAGAGAGGAAAGTGTGCCTGGTGCCTGGAATGACAGTAGAGTGACTCATACATAAAGAAGGACACAAGAGTAGGAAAGATATTAAGAATTACAGGCCAATAGCGGTGTGTGACACGGTGTGAAAGATTTTCTGTGGTGTACTTAATGAAAGACTATGTGAAGTAGTATACATAAATAGTGATGGGTGAAGAGCAGAATGGATTCAGAAAAAGACAGGAGAGTAGAGGACAATATGTATGTAGTTAATGAAGTGATTGAGAGCAAGGAAGGATGGATGAAAGAAATATCTAGCCTTTCCATATATAGATATTGAGAAAACGTACCACAGAGTGGATAGGAGAATGCTGTGTAAGGTATTGGAGACGATTGGCATGAGTCAGAAGGTTTTTAGAATAATATGCAGTATGTATGAGAACACACAGGCCAAGTTCAGTATGGGTGACCTAGATACTGGATGGGTGAATAGTAAGAGAGGAGTAAGACAGGGCTGTGTCCTTTCTCTTCTACTTTTTGGATTATATGTTGAGGAACTGGCAGTGATTGAAACGTCGTACATATTTGGGTGTGAGAATTGGAGATGATGTGTTGAGTGTACTGCTGTATACAGATGATGTGGTGGTCCTTAGTGAAAACTACAATGAGCTACAAGAGATGCTGAATGCTGTGACTGAATATGGCTGGGATTTCAACGTTAGGTTCAGTAAGGAGAAGATTCAAGTGTTGGTTGTGAATGGGAATGGATGGTAGGTGGGAATGAAATAAAGAGAACGAAAGAGTACAATTATCTGGATATTTGGTTGGATGAGAAAGGATGTGAGAAAACTAAACATGAGAGGATAGCTAGAGCCAACCAGTGGGTTGGAAGGCTAGGCAGTGTGGCAAGATGTTGGGCCATCAAGTACAAAGTGGTGAGAGGACTATGGAAGGGTGTGGCAGTCCCTAGCATTATGCATGGTCTGGAAACAATGGTGTGGTCTAGGAAGGAGTTGGACAGAATGAAATTAGCACAGAACAAAGCAGGCAGAAAAGTATTAGGTGCCAATAGGTAAGTGGCAGTGGAAGCGATCAGAGGAGACATGGGATGGAGCACGTTCAGAGAGAGGATAGCAAAGGCAGGACTGAGGTACAGAGCTAGGCTGCAACGAATGGATGACAACAAGTGGGAAAGTAAGGTTTGGGATTAAAATATGTATGGGAAGTGGATGACAGATTCATAAAAAGTGGAAAGTTGGACAAGTGAACTGGGAATGATTGTGACAGGAGTGATGAGACATGGGAGTATGGCTGTGTGCAAAAGGGAAATAAATAGACGATTGGAAGAGAAAGGGAAGGAAGAATGGCTGAGGGGAATGAGTGAGAAATCAACACTGGAATGGTACAGGAGAAAGGACAGCCACGGTATGAAAGTTTCTATGATGGTGGTGGCTATGGAGGGGATTTACTCTTCAGAGCCAGGACAAAGTCGCTGGAGGTAAATAGTCGTATCTACAGATGGAATAATTGTGGCAGCAAGATGTGTGTGATGTGTGAGACAAGAGTGGATGAAACTGTTTGGACCTGGAGCACGTGATGCTGTAATGTGAACGGTATGAAAATGCTAGAACACCGATGTTGGAGGTGGTGGTAGAAGAGGTCGAAGTAGAAGAATGGAGTAAGATGAGAGACAGAAGTGTGAATAGGCAGATGGAGTACCTGCTGGGGTTGTGTGCTGAGTGGAGGAGTGACAGTCGTGTGGCTGAAAGTGTAAAAGAATTATTCTTGGAGAATTCTTGGAGAGCACGTATGAGAGAATGAGAGACAGGGGGCCCCTCAGTGAGGGGGGACCCCGTATGAATGTGATGCTGGGAGAGGAAGGAGGGGAAAATGAGACCACTAGTTTTGCTTCCCCCTTTTTTCTTCTCTCCCAACAGATTACATGTATGGGAGAACGCCGGACCAAAGGCTTCACCGACACCTTCCGCTGGGTGACTCCCAACTAAAGCTCAAACTTCTCAAAACAGAAACACAAGCACAACAATAAACAGACAGGAAACGGAGAGTGTAGACTTGAAGCAAACTATAACTCGTGCACTCGTTTCCTCACTCACGTGTAGGCACCTGTGGCGATATCAAAGAAGCAAACAAGACATCCAGCAAGGCAGCACCAGCACCGCGTCTACGTATGTACCAAAGTCCTTGAGTCTGGAGGGAAGGCGAAGCAGCAGCAGACACAAGCCCCACCAGGTCATTCGGGAAGGTGAACGCGGCGACGTAACTGCATGCCTCCCCCCCCACCCGCGGCACAAGACTTTCTACTCATTCTCATCCCTATTCTGTCCATCTCCCTAATGCAAGATATAACCAGTATCTTCACTCTTTCATCCCCTGCATTGGTAAACTCTATAACTCTCTTTCTGTTTCTATTTTTCCTCCTTTCTACGACTTAAGTCTATTCAGGAGAGGAGCAACAAGACACCTCCCAAACTAAATTGGCCGACCTCCCCTTTTTATATTCTCTTACTGTCTTCTTTATAGGGACTGGCAACTAACTAACTACTGGCAACTAAGCGGGCATTTTGTTGCTTCCTTTTTTTTGTCCTATAAATATACATATATATATATATATACATATATATATAAATCATAATATATATATACATATATATATATATAACATATATATAATATATATATACTATATATATATATATATATATAATTATTTATAATATATATATAATATATATATTAATATTATAATATGGGGAGGCGGTGGCCGAGTGGTTAGCGTCTTGGAGTGCTGAACTCAATGTCCCGAGTTCGAATCCTGCCGGGGGCAACTCTTTCAAGAGCCTGGTAGGGAAGCAGAAGGTCCCGAGTTCAAGTCTCACCAAGGAGCAACTGTCAAATTCATCGTCGAGTGGCCGAAGCAGCCCACATGCAGCGTGTACCGGTCTGCCGATTGCGAGTGTGACGGTAGACTCTTGGGGCTGCATGAGCTTAAACAGAAGTACATCACAGAAAATGGGATCTTCACCTGAGACCACAAGTGTCACTATAAAAATCCAGCCTGCGCCACCAACGGGCGAGATCGACCAACATCAAGACTCTCCATATGCCTAGAAGCGCTATAGGCTACAACGTAAAATATATATATATATATATATATATATATATATATATATATATATATATATATATAATATATATATATATATATATAATATATATATATATATATATATATATATATATATATATATATATATATATATATATATATATATATATATATATATTTATATATACTATATATATATATATATAATATATATTATATATATATATA
>JACEEZ010019858.1:37500-40000 GCA_016584305.1 Chionoecetes opilio | reverse complement strand
CTGCGACAATAAGAATAGCCACAAAGATAAATTTCGGCAGCTACTGTCTTGGTAGCAATGTATATTGCGAAGCGTTCAGTATCGTTCAGTAGGGAGGGTGCGGGGGGTGACCGCTACTGAACGCAGCCCATGTCAAAAAACGGCAAGCGGACGGCAGCAGCAACATCACCGTTGCCTCTCATTTACCACACAGTAACGCTGGCTTCCATTCTGTTTCAGCCAATCTTAATCCCAATCTTAATCAGTGACATAATCATACATTCTGTTACAGTGGACCCTAGACACCCTGCTGGTAAACCCTAACGCAAGCTTACTAAAACTATAGAGGAGCTTAAATTATTATACACAAATGCCAAAGTGTTACTTTAAAGCGTAATGAATTACTGGCTTATGTAAATTCCGAAACGTTCGATATCGTAAGAATTACAGAGAGTTGGATCAACATCAAAGACAAACATCTATTATCTAAAATAGCTAATCCAGGTTACAAGACATTTCTTAATTGTCGAATTGAAACTCAATTTAGCATATGTTGGAAGATCAGCATGTACCTGAATAGAATTAGGTATGTTTTGGAAATAATATGTATTAAGAAATTCATATATAGGGAAGTAATACATGTCGGCTAAATAAACGTCCGTATCTCAAAACTTACTTTTCATGATATTCAACTGAATATATACAACTGCAATTTCAATTTTATTTTTAATAAAACATTGTAAGAACTATACATAGATGTATTAAAATTAATCTATATACGATGAGTTTATTATTAGAGAAGAAAAAGAAAAAAAAGTGGTTGAAAAAATTACATTAAAAATTATTGTAACTATTTCATTATTGAAATGCAATGAATGAAAAAATTCATGCATTTGAACAGGAAACTCTTAGCTACAGGCCAGTGCAGATAAAATTTACCTAGATTTTTTTCACATAGGGTACATGAAAAGTGACTAAAGAAAGACAAAAAAAGGGGAAAATTGTAAAAAAAAAAATACAATCTTACAATCTTCATATCATTACATACATACATAGAGTATAATGCCACGCACATGCTGTGTTAGTTTCATTTGGGTTGACGAATATTCAAGTCACCCGAAGGTTGCCCCCAATAAAGGATTCAATATCATTCATTAATCAAGAGAACCTTTTCGAGCTTTCTCAAGTGACAACAGGAAACAACGTTTTAAAACTGAATGGTCTGCGATTCATCGCAGATCTCCGAATTTTTGTTATCAATGTCAGAGTTGTTAATCAGTGGAACAAATTACCAGCTAATGTTGTCGAAAATGTTGTCGATACACAATAACTACAATTAAAAACAGACGACGCGTACTGTAAAGTAAATGGGTATTGATATTGCCCCGCGAGTTATATTTTAACATTCCCCGATAGGATAAGTTACAGAAATAAGATTATGATAGGAGGATCCCATTGAAGAAAATAGTTAAACAGAGTAGGATGAAGGGTTTGAGGTTAGAAAAAGGTCAAGAATGTTGGGCGTGTCTCTGAGGCGGTCAGGAATACGGCTATAGGGTGCTGCACCAGCTGGTCTAGGTCATGGAGGATAACGAATTTGAAGGCTTGTTCACCAGGTTCGTCAGTGAAAGATGATAGCCAGAGCTGATGGTGAACATTGAAATCCCTAAGAATGGAAATTTCTGCAAAAGGAAAATGAGTTAAATTTGAGATGTGCTCAGCTTTGGATGTTACATAGTCGAATAATTTTACATAGTCTGAGGATTCAGGTGATAGATACACATCACAGATGAATTTAGTAAGAGAGTGACATTGAAGTCGCAGCCAAATTGTAGAACACTTTAGATTCAAGACCGTGGGCAGAGAGCAAATGATGTCGTTGCGTACATATACGCAACAGCAGCTTTGTTTTGAAACTGAGAATAGAGAGAGAGTAGGAGAGAACGGAAAAGGACAGCTGTCAGTATACACAGGGCTCATACATGTGTAGCCTATATTTAATCGCTTATCTATTCTCTCTCATCCTCCACCTTCTTTCTTCTCCTCTTTCTCGTTCTCCTCCCTGGACCTTCATTTTCCTCCCTCCTACTTCATCTACTTTTCATTTGTCAGCGGGGAATAAGACTTGCGCTCATTGGATTGGTCTCCCGGAAATCAAGAGTGTGTTCGTCTCATGTTTCTCGGGGCCAGGGAAGAGGAGTAGGAGGAAGGTCTCGTGAAACTAATGTAGAGGAGGATTTGAATCTGAAATACAATGCTGTTCAGAAGAAAAATACATACTTTCAATACCTCAGAGACAGACCCTCAGGCAGACGAGGAGGAAGAAGAGGAGGAGGTACGATACCAACAGCAGGAGGAAAAAGAAATGGAAGCGGAGAAAGTGGAGGAGGAAGATATGACCGAGATGTAAAACAAGTGTGAACGCAGATTGTTGTTGTGACTAGTCTATTTTGTTTATTAGGATCAAAATGCACTAAGGAAGCCACGCCCCCTGCCTGCCCTTCTATTCTTCGAGGCAGCT
>JACEEZ010019858.1:0-32500 GCA_016584305.1 Chionoecetes opilio | reverse complement strand
ATGGCGATGGTATCCCTCAGACATTTGCCAAACATAGCGCACAGTGGCACTCATCTTGCTGTTTGAAGTGTTCTTCAAGTCGTCTAGCACGACTTCAGACAGTTGCAATACCTCCATGTAAAAGTGCCATCCGAGATCGCCCTTACACGCGGCGACAGTTTTCACGAAAAGACCGACCTTCTGAAGGTGATGTATGTTTCTTCTGTGATGAAGTTGCAACAGAACGTGCCTCTCTGCATGATGCCATGATGCCCAAACTGTCCGATCGAGTTAAGCAATGCGCCCTGAAGCTTCAAGATCAAGAACTCATTGCAAAACTAAGCTCCGGCGACCTGGTGGCACAGGATGCCAAATATCATGCACCATGCCTTGTGAAATTGTACAACGCAGCTAGTAGGAAAACAGCAGTATATCGACAAAGGAACACAGATGGAGTATCTCACGGCATAGCATTAGCGGAACTCTTAGGCTACATAGAAGACACAAAGATGATCGAGCAATCGGTTGCCCCTATATTCCAGTTGTCTGATCTTCTCAAATTATACACTGATCGACTGAGACACGTGGGGGTTGAGGTAACTGGCCGTATCCACTCTTCAGACTTAAAAGATCGAATACTTGCTAATGTCCCTGGAATCCGGGCCTACAAGCAAGGCCGAAACGTTTTACTCAGTTTTGAAGATGATGTCGGATTTGCACTGATGAATTCGAGTGTGGATAACTGCGACGACGAAGCTATATGTTTAGCTAAGGCAGCACAACTCATTCGTCGAGATATGTTGGGAATGCAAGCAACATTTGATGGGTCCTTTAGCAAAGGCTGCCAAGAACAGGCTGTTCCCAAGTCACTGGTGGCACTAGTTGCCATGATAATGGACGGCCCAAACATTATGAATAAAGTAACTGAGCAGGTGAGACAATCAACGCTCAGTATGGCACAATTGCTGCAGTACAACAGCTACGTGAAAAGACGCCCAGATTCCACTGGTACTCATCACACTAAGAGCAGAGAGACGTCACTGCCAATATACCTCGGTATGATGATTCATGCAAACACACGAAAACGTGAACTTGTTGATAACTTGTTCCATCTCGAACTATCAATATCATATGACAGGGTAATGGATATATCCATGGATATGGCCAACGGAACAGCCAGCCAACATGAAAATGATGGTGTTGTATGCCCCCTCATTCTTCGAGATGGTCTCTTCACGACTGCGGCGGTGGATAACATTGACCACAATCCCAGCTCAAACACTGCTCGTGAATCCTTTCATGGCACTGGCATATCGCTGTTCCAAAATCGTAAAAAAGAGACTGATGGCACCAAGCGAGAAAGAGCTAACTTACAACCAGGGACAGCAAACAAGAAGATACCACAACTTCCGGAAACCTACACGATCCTGACTCCAGTGGCATTTAAAAAGAAAGATCCAGAAATCCCCGAGACGACAGGTCCACTCACATGTAACACTGCTCCTCTGGAGGCTGCTCTTGAAGACGAGACGAAATGGCAGAAAAACACACAGCGACTCATACATCAACAGGTCCAAAATATTGATGATCCGATTGCTTGGGCTGCATTCCATTCGACTGAAAAACAACCACGTAACTTCGATGTCACCATCACATCACTTTTGGCATTGTTCCCGGACGATTCAAAGTCAGTGGCCATGATTCGTCATTCGATGGATGTTATCAAACAAGCTGTCGAACATCTGAACCCTGGGACAGATTCCTGTGTTCACAGTAAGATAAGATTTTCATCCTATCTAGACACTTTGCAAGTACCAACTACAAGGTTATTGACTATACAAAGCGCCGCCACGTCAGCACGAACTAGGCGGACTCGAACCACTGACCGAATGCACAGGGACGCTGCACATTGCAAGCTCACGTCTCTACCAACCTTGCCACCCTGACGGGCCGTGTGTTCACAGTAGATCAGCCTTTGTTCGCGATCGCAAAGCTCATCCAATGGAATTGGCCAGAAGTACGGCGAAGAGAACTTTGTCATCCTATTTGGAGGGTTGCATTTAGAAATGGCTGCTTTGACAACTCTCGGGGATTTGCTGGATGGCAGTGGCTGGACTAATGTTCTTACCCAAGCAGGTATTGAGACAGCAGGAACGGCTGACTCCTTTCTCAAAGGTGCCCATGTCAAGCGCACTAGACATGCACACCAAGTCACCTCCAGTGCATTATCAAGTCTGCTCCACACAGCTTATGATGTGTATAGCATGGAAACAAGTGCACCGCTGTCGTTTGATGATTGGTGTGTGAAGAAAGCTGAGGTTTCTCCACAGTCCCAGTACTGGTATATGGTCATGCACCTGGAATGTCTCTCCTAGTCTATGTGCGGTCACTTCGTGATGGTAACTTTTCACTCTACGTTCCTGTGCTGAAGGCATTAGCTCCATGGTTCTTTGCCTTGGACCACACTCACTATGCTCGATGGGTTGCCGTTCACCTACGTGATATGATAACACTACACCAACGACTTCCCCATGTAGCGAAGGAGTTCGATCAAGGCAGCTTCATTGTTTATAAGACGACTCACCCCTTCTCAGCCATGGCTATCGACCAGGCACATGAACAAAACAACAAAATCGTCAAGGGAGATGGTGGGGCAATCGGGTTGATGCAAAACCTAGAGCTCTACTGAGGTGGATGGTAGCTGGACCAGAAATCGCGAGGGTAATAGACAGTTTCGAAACAGTTGGCTCGGATAACAACACCGGGAAAGCCCAAGTCAGGCATCATGAGCATACACGATCCGCACAAGTCTCCTTTGCCAGCGAGGTCAGGGCTCTTGTGCAAGTAATCAAAGACCTCGGTAATCCATTCATGGAAGACAGTGGCGACCTTCCGGTTTTAGATACCAGAGACATCCCAGATCAAGCTGTAGCTAAAACTTTTCGTGGGATAGAGAAGCTGGGTCAGGACCAATATGACAGCTATGTCACTCAGCGGTTAATTGAGCGAACAACACCTGTATCGGATACGATTCCCAAGAACAGATTGGCCTTGTTCAGCCGGCCACCCACAAGGACTCCATCCAAAGTGATACAGATGGTAGCATCACTCAAGAGCAAAGGTGGGCACCAAACCGTTAATCCGTTAACGTTAAGTAACGAAGTTAACATTTTCGTTAACGATTTAACTTTTAAGTTAACTTTGGAAATCATTATCGGACTAATTAACTTCCGTTACATTTAACTTCCGTTAACTCAAGTCCGCTAACCCAAAAATTTAATAAAAACCGGTAAACGTTTAAAAGCTCTAAAAGCCTTTAAAAACCTAAAACAGGGCCAAAACTATGAAATCTGCCTTTTTTAGGTTTTTTTAAAAGTTAAAACTATAAAATCTGCCTTTTTTTAACTCTAAAGCAAAAAAAAACTATAGTTTTGGGGTTCTAAAGCCCTTAAATAACCCCATAAAGGCAGATTTTATAGTTTTGGCACTTTTCAAAGGTGTTTTTAGGTGGTTTTAGAGCAAAAACCGATTGTTTTTTTTCTAGATTGAAAATTAACGTTAACGGTTTATCGATAACTTCCGTTACATTTTTAAAGAATTAACTGATTAACGGTTATCGAAGTTAATTTTTTGGATAACGGATTAACGGTTAACGAAGTTAACTTTTTGATTAACGGCGCCCACCACTGTTCAAGAGTGACGGTGCACTGTTCTCCAGGCTTTACATTGCATGCCAAACACTTGACGGTGATTTGGAAAACTTCTTCAAGCATGAAAACCATGCATACCCAGCCAGCCTTGTCTCAGTTGGGAAAACTACGGCTTGGTACCAAAGCGGATCTAACCGACTGTCTAGAGAAGCTTTGTACATCTGAAGGCGAGCCGCCAACAGTCGACGTCATCATACTGGATGGAGCTGCTATCGTCAATATGCTGAGGCCAGTGGGAGCGAAAACCTTCCAAGACTACGCCACACTAGTGTTCCTGTCGTACATCAAGGCACAGTTGGCAAAATCCAACAGAGTTGACATTATTTGGGATGTGTATCGCCAGGATAGTCTAAAGAATACAACAAGAGAAAAACGAGGAAAGGGCGTCAGAAGGCGTGTCACAACAGTCAACTCAATCCCAGGAAACTGGCAAGAGTTTCTGAGAATAGATGACAACAAGACTGAGCTCTTTCATTTTTTGGCACATCAAGTGGTGGAAAATCTTTCGACCGAGAAGGAAGTGATCTCAACATGCGGCGAGAATGTGCTTTGTTCTCGTGTTCATCAGGATGTCTCATCGTTGGCACCTTGTACTCACGAAGAGGCCGACACCAGGATGTTTCTGCACGTCATGGATGCAGCAGAGAAGGGTTATCGCAGGCTGCTGCTGCGTACAGTGGACACGGATGTCGTCATCCTGGCTGTCTCGACTGTTGTGTAATTCGAGAACACGCAACTTTGGATAGCGTATGGTACTGGCAAACACTTTCGATACATCCCAGCTCATCAAATCGCCACATCTTTGGGTGCAGAAAAGGCACGAGCTCTTCCCATGTTCCACGCATTCACCGGTTGTGACACGGTCTCTTCCTTTGCTGGTAGGGGCAAGACAACTGCCTTTGACACATGGAAATCATTCAATGCTGTTACTGCAGTATTTTCGAAACTTGTTGCAAAGCCAGCAAGCTTCAATGATGATTGTATGTCAGTACTAGAGTCGTACGTAGTGTTGCTATATGACAGAACGAGTTTTGAAGCTACCGCTGACTCAGCCAGGAGACATCTATTCACTACCAAAGCAAGATCCATCGATGCCATCCCACCAACTAGCGCAGCGCTTTTGCAGCACGCAAAACGTGCCATTTACCAGGGCGGACATGTTTGGGGGCAGGCACACATACGAGCTCCAGATGTTCCTTCGCCAGAGTCATGGGGATGGAAAAAGAATACTTCAGGAGGATGGGAGCCATTGTGGACATATTTGCCAGAAGCAGCAGTGTCCTGTTCAGAGTTGCTACGGTGTGGCTGTAAGAAGGGATGCAGGGAACTCTGCAAATGTGTCAGAGCTGATCTAAAGTGCACGTCACTCTGCAACTGCGCTGGTAATTGTGATCACAATGATAGCCATTAACTTGTGTTGTTTAGTTGTTCAGTTGCTAACTATTCTTGAATTGTGTGCCACTCAGTGCTAGATTTTTTTTTTGATATATATGCTCTATTCAACATTTTGTTTTACTTATTTTGTTGATATGCTGTTTTGTTCCGCGCCTTGTCACCTTAAAAACATATTGTTTCATTTCTATGTTAGTGTTTTGAATAACGATATACATGTATGTGATAAGGTATACACACATGGTTATATATTATGGTGTCATATTCTTTGACAATAAACTATGTGATTTTTGTACATGTGCGTTAAATTATTTCCTAAACCTTGAAAAATAGCTGCATTTTCCATTTTTTCGCGAGCTAATTTACATTTTTTGTCTGACATATTGATTTGTGTACATGTTATCATCAAAACGATGATTCCATTGGATTCCTCATAGCTGAAAACATGTAGATAGATGCTTTATTCGTCTGGTTATGTCATTTATTGGCGAAGATATTAGACTTCATAATTTCTCACAATTTGAACGGCGGCCATATTGGATTTTGTCATTTCTGGGCATCAAGGGGAAAAATTGAGCTTGGCCCTATATCTGAAATCGTTTAGTATATACAAACCTTCAAATGTGCCAATTTTCGTACTTTTACCACCAAAGCCACAATCCTCCTATATTTGGCCACATATCCGCCTAACTACGAGATACATATTGACTGACATCAAAAAGATACAAACATACCGACAAACGACTGAAACATACTTTCAATTAAAAACAACATAAAAGGTATCAACAAATAGAGCACGGAAAGCAAGGGAAGAAGTTTTGTACACACACACACACATACACACAAGCCAGCGTGTTACGTCAACTATTGATCAGAGGCGCCGCGCAAATGCAAAATTTACAAGTTCATCACAGGCGCAGCCACACCGGCCAGTGGGAGGCTGGCGTGGTGTGGCGTGGTCTTTCCCTCTCGTCCAACATGAGAATGAGAGAGAGAGAGAGAGAGAGAGAGAGAGAGAGAGAGAGAGAGAGAGAGAGAGAGAGAGCGAGACGAGAGCGAGAGAGAGAGAGAGAGAGAGAGAGAGAGAGAGAGAGAGAGAGAGAGGAGAGAGGAGGAGAGGAGAGAGAGAGAGAGAGAGAGAGGAGAGAGAGAGAGAGAGAGAGAGGAGAGAAGAGAGAGAGAGAGAGAGAGAGAGAGAGCAGGAAGGGGGGTGCCAATATGTGTTGGGGGCTGTGGGGGGTCTGGGAGACTGAGTCAAGTTACTGTGTTGGTTGAGATTGCTGTGTAATTGCGATCATTTCCAGTGGCGACTTGTGATGTATTGAGCCTTGTGGTGTATCGCGCTGTGTTTCTGTTGGGTTCTGGTGTTATGCTGTTGATTTACTATACGTACTGTGTTGCCGAAATTTCCACTGTATTGTAATAGTTGTAGTGCTGACTAACTATGTCTGTGTGTGTGTTATGGTCTATAATGCATCTCTACACCATCTTGCTTCTGTGGTGTGGCCAAGTTGAGGGTTGTACTATGGGGTATTGTGATGTAGTGGTTGTTGTGTCTTTGTGGTACCGGTGGTGGTGGCGGCGGAGGTAAGGTAAAGGTAAAGATGGGGGGCATACGCTATGCTGCGCGTGGCCTCGGTGCTAATTTCCGTCGCATTAGCCTTTGGTAGGTGAAATCCCGCTACCCCGGGACACAGGGCTAGTGTGACATCCGAGTTACCACAGTTACCTTCCCCAGGTTTTCTCAGGTACCCATTTATCAACCCCGAAAGGAATGTTTGGGCTGGCCGCCGACTTGCCCTGGCCCGGATTCGAAATAGGGACCGCAGATTCGTAGCTAGGCGCGCTATATAGCCACTACACCACGGAGGCGACAACTAAGAGGTTGCGATAAAGTGGTAACCAGTTACTGCTAAACTTAACTCTTTTTCTCTTTCGTCTCTCCCGTGCTCATTTGTATGCTCCATTGTAGTATAACCTCTCTGTACATGCTATCTTCATCTTATCCTTCTTATCTTTCTCCTTTCCTCCTTATCTTCTCATGTCATTCCCAACACAAATTTACCGTATTTTTTTTCCTTCGTCATTTCACAGCATTTTCACTTTTCCGTTCCTTCTTGCCTGTCTTTCTTTCCTCCTCATTTTTCTCTGGCTGTCCGTCTCTTATATGGCCTTCATTCGCTTGTCTTATTGCCTTCCCAGTCGTCCTCACAATAGAAATGTTCCCTCCTCCATTTTATCCTTTGCTCCTTCCTTCCTTCCTTTTCGCTCTACATTCACCTTTTCACCTTTCGCATCGATATTTTTCCCTTCGCATTCCTAATTCCTTCACTTATGTGACTCACAACTCTTCTCATCTCCTTCATTCCCATGTCAACTCAACAATCCCCTCCCTTTCCTCTTCCTTTTCCCTCTATACATAATGCAAACAACATAG
The DNA here is from genome assembly GCA_016584305.1 of Chionoecetes opilio. Taxonomy (NCBI): domain Eukaryota; kingdom Metazoa; phylum Arthropoda; class Malacostraca; order Decapoda; family Majidae; genus Chionoecetes; species Chionoecetes opilio. Next base: position 24,982 of record JACEEZ010019858.1, on the reverse strand, counting down.
CTGTTCAGTGCTAATTTTGCCTCCTTCAACGAGTCATCTGGTCGCAAAATGTGTCTGTATAACGAAATAAGTTCAGGGTGCGTGCGGGGTGACAACTGCCGTCCACAACCCTCTTGTCTCCGCCACCGTAGTACCACCATTACCACCACAACTATTACCAGCGTTACCGTTACCTAACTCCCACCATTATTACCGTCACGTGACCTTCACTATGCACGGCTATATATCATCACAACCGCTATACCGTTAACGTCTGAGGTCATCACTATATAATATCTGACAAATACAAAACAGGAAGATAACAAATACAATCATTATCACCACCACCACCAGAACATCATACTACCAGGAAGACAAATAATTGGCCGATTTTCTAAACATGGACTTGGGCTCACCTAACACTAACCATGGCTTTAGACCAGACATTTAAGCTTTTTAACCATTTTTCAAGGGGGTTTAGTCTCAGATTGGAATGGCTAGACACTCACTAACCTCTCCAACATCCAAGTCTAATGATATTATACCCCGGAAAATGTTTAAAGCACTGAAATGTCTGTCTAAAGCCATGGTTAGTCTTAGGTTAGCCCAAGTCCATGTTTAAAAAATCGGCCAATATCACCGTTGGTAACATCACCACTGTCACCACCACTAGCCCTCCCCAAGCATTTAAAAAGCCGCTCATGAGATGGTTAATTAAGTAAACCAGGGAGAAAGATATTCAATGATATGCATGGGAACGAGATGCTGAGAGTGCACACTGCACACACACACATAGAGAGAGAGAGAGAGAGAGAGAGAGAGAGAGAGAGAGAGAGAGAGAGAGAGAGAGAGAGAGAGGAGAGAGAGAGAGAGAGAGGTGAGTATAGTATGCTTTCTGCGGTGGTATTAATACGCGGAGAGGATATTGATAAAGATGATAATGAAAATATTATATCTACTTAAATTATTGTTATTATTAGTAGTAGTAGTAGTAGTGCGGGTGGTGGTGGTAATAATGTCAGTGGCAATAATAATGACTGGCCGTGAGTGTTCCAGTCAAGTGGGGCGGAGAAGGCGGTGAAAGATGGCGAGAAAAGAAAAAGATAGCAGCAGCACAGAGAACAAAGCAGTGAAAGGGTTTGGACAGAGAGAGAGAGAGAGAGAGAGAGAGAGAGAGAGAGAGAGAGAGAGAGAGAGAGAGAGAGAGAGAGAGAGAGAGAGAGAGAGAGAGAGAGAGAGAGAGGATTATAATGCCAAAAAAATGAGGGAAATGTGCCAGGCGTCAGGTCATATGGCACGGGGAGGGGGGGGGGGGGGGGAGGGAGAGAGAGAGAGAGAGAGAGAGAGAGAGAGAGAGAGAGAGAGAGAGAGAGAGAGAGAGAGAGAGAGAGAGAGAGAGAGAGAGAGAGAGAGAGAGAGAGAAACCTCCCACCCTCAAACCACCTGCCATAGCTTTTTGTAATGTATTCCTCACCACCACCACTTTATACCATGATCACTATCACTGTTAGATATTGAGGTTTACGCCATTATATGATACTTTCACGATGCATATACACCTCTCAGGCAAAAACCCGGTTCTATATCAAGGAAGACCGCATGTTGCGAATTACCCATTTCGTTCTCATCTTCCCCTTTCGCGCCGAAAAGGGTAGTTAACATTGGGGGGAATCTAAAGGAGGTAGGGAGTAGGAGGAAGAAGGAAGCTGGAATAGGGGGGGTGAGGAGTTTAGATAGGGACGTGAGGAGGAACTTGTAGTTACACATGGAGCCTGTACGATGGTGATTAAAATGTGGGTATGAATGAAAGAATTTAAAATGTGTATGTGTGTGTGTGTGTGTGTGTGTGTGTGTGTGTGTGTGTGTACACACACTTAGTTATATTTTACAGGGTCTGAGCTATACTTCGTCTCAATATCTACATTCTATTTTGTCTCAAGACTTTTTCATTCCTTAGTGGTTGTTAGCCGAAACCGGGTTTGGGGATCATGGGTTTGCACCCTTTTAGCTCCCCGCCACGGCAGGTGCCAGGCTACCACCCCGGCAGGAGGGACACAACCCCCGGTACCCATTCACTACTGGGTGGACAGGGGCTCGGGTTTTAAGGAGACCGCCTATCTTTCTCCGCTCCGCCCGGAGATCGAACCCGAGATTTCTCGGTTGTGAACCGGGCGTGCTAACCAACACTATACGGAGTACCCGTAGTGTAGTGGTTAAGTGGTAGGTAGTGTAGTGTGTGTGTGCGTATGTATGTCATTCACCCATGGTCTTGTCCACACGAGCTAGACTCGCGATCGCCCGTTTCACTCTCCCAGAGCAGACTTGGAGCTCATTATGACCGATCTTAGAGTAATGCTGGGACCTTACACACCACACACACCCATGTGTGTGTATGAGTGTGTGTGTTATGCTAACAAAATAATGATTAATGAGGAATCATGACAACCCAATGCCGCACACCATGCACTGTACCAGACCTGCACCACCAACCAGCCCTCCTCACCACAAGAATACAACACCCACATACGCCTCCATGTAGCCATGTGTGAAGGGTAAAATCTAAACTTATAACAGTGCTTCCGACCCACACGTGGTAGCCTGTCTACCCCCACACCGTCCCAGTCCGCGGATCACCCCTGTACTTGCCATAGCTGTGATACCTACAAATTGAGGTCTGTTTGAAGAGTCTAAACTCTTCCTAAACAATTGGAGAGCCTTGCCCATCCACTATGTTGTTTGGGTGTACATTTAAGTGCAATCGGTATCTTTTTTTTATGTTATAGTGCTAAATCCTTATCTTGAGTCATGTTTTTGTTAGTGGTCTTGCCGCTCCCTTGCTTGTTGATCATGGGATACAGGCGCGTCTTCCAAGACTCTACCTACACCCTTTAAAGTTGAACAGCTCAATAGTCCTTGTCACGTTAATGGAATTTAATCTCTTCACCTTTTAATATTATTTGTTTGCTCTTTCTCTCTCTCTCTCTCTCTCTTTACCAAACTGGATGATGCGGTAAAGGCATAAGGTTCACGTAAAGGCAAAACTACTGGAGTGCTATCAGACGCCTACAAGTTTTCTCCCACCTCACTGCCACCCGCCGCGTGCATCTGCCATGAAATGTCAGGAAATGCATGGCAGCATTGCTAAACGTCGCACCCACCCACATACATCAGTGGCTGCATGTAACACTCAGCTGAGTTAACTGAACAATTCAAAGAGCTCAGGAACTAACTACTCTCACCGGGAAGCACAGTCAGTCCCTCGGTATGGGACGCTGCCTCCACCAACCACAAATCTGTTGGCATTATGCATGTTTCAGGGTGGTCAATGTCTCACGAGGACTTTGGTGTATCATTATCGAGCCTCATGGCAAAATGTCAGTGACACTGCTAGGCGTCGGGGTCAAATTTGTCATACTTAGCATTCTGAAGACCCTTGCAACATTAACGCCATTTGTGAGGACGGGGCGTTACGTTAGGACGTATGTAAAGGTTTCATTGAGGCGTGTGTCGGCAGGTATATAGAGGCAATACAATCAGTGGCGTACCGAGACGGGGGGGGGGGGGGGGGAGGCATTCGGCCATGGCCCCTCTAATGGGGCTAATCAATATTATGCATACCTGAATCAACTGCTTATGTATTACACTTAGTGGTAGCTCAAAAATGTCAGTTTTTTTATTTTATACTCTGCTTGTTCTAAGAATTGCTCATCCGTTTCATTTGTTTCTCAACTATATTATCAAGAAAATTTTGTTGCATATGTCTTGTTTTTAACTATTTGTAATTAAAATGAGATACAGTGATTAATTAAATTACTATCATTATTAAATGTTATGGTTATTAGTTTATTACATATGTAATGCTGTTTGATCGAAATGTGAGCGTTTGAATTTCAGTAGTATAAGGTTATTGGAGAGACTGAAAATAACTCAGTGGTACAATGTAGCTACTTAAAAATTACTTTAGAATATTCTATATTTTTGTCGTATATATACCCATTCCATATGGCCTCAAAACCATCATAAAATGGGCACGAATCCCCCAGCTGTACGGGGGCGCTGCGCTTGCCAAATTTATGGGTTGCACAGTAAAAAGTAAAAGAAAAAAATTATAATAAATAAAATGGGCCCCCCTTTTCAACTTTTTGGGTACGCCACTGATACAAGGGATCATCCAAGCATTAAGGCTGATTCACACTGGCGTTTTTTCGGCATTTTTATAGGACGAGAAGTCGGTCTCTTGAAAGACCGAGCGATCGGTGTGTGATTTTTTTTTTAAACCCATTGCGATCATAACACCAGCCCCAGACCCAGACCCCTTCTCGTCCTATAAAAATGCCGAAAAAACGCCAGTGTGAATCAGCCTTTACAATGACGCGCCACGCCCCCCACTGCATGACAACACACACCACCCAGACAATAGTCACTGTTCATTTTGCACGCCTTCCTTCCCTCCGAACCGCGCACTTCATGATGCACGTACTGTCAACTACCAAGCACCTCATTCCTCGTAAAGCAATGCGTTGGCTGTACCCGGTTTCTAGGCCTGCATTGTTACTTAGGGGCGTGTCAGGGTCACGCTCCTAAACGGAAGCCTGCAAAAACCTGTCGTCAATCATGTGGATGGATGCTGTGCTGGCCTCCTCCTTATCGCTGGCTAGCGGAATACCTCCCTCCCTCCATGGGCCTAACAAAGACAGGCAACACACTTCCTCCTCTTAAGCTATGGCACGCCCAGAATTAGCTAATAGCACGTGACTAGCCGTCAACACAATGACACTGCCTCAAATGGGAGGTTTTTTGCAAGCCTTACTGAAACATGGTCGACCCGCCTCCAAAGCCCGCTCCTGGGTATTGATTTCTCCCGCACCAACACAAAAGAGTATTCTGCCCTAAGTACACAATAGCACTCCTTCCTGCCCCTTCCCTTGAACACACTGAGATACTGTGATTAATTATAACAACAAAAAAAGTACTTACCTCAATGACAGATGCCCTCAGTCAACCTTTCATTGGACAAATCGAGAGTAATTTTGAGCGTCACCTTCAGTCCGCCACCGAGGAACACACACTGGCGGCTGCAGTGTTGCCAGATGGTTCGGAGACAATTTCAGGAGATTCTGACTGAAAATTTCAGTAGCAATGGGTATAAATTCGGTAGATCATATTTTATTAAATTGCATACACTACACACTTTTTGGTACTTATAATAGTTTTGATTAAACTTATTTCAATGAATGCTGAGTCACAATAACAACCGTACATGGCAACCATTATGTTATGGATTTGATTTGAGCAGGGGGCAGATTCAAATCGGTGTAACCAGGAAGGTTATAATTTTAATAGGAGGAGACGGCATGTTGCCTCTACCGTAGATAACACTAAAGTCGCCAGGACAACGTTTCTTTTTTATTTACAGACGTCTGGTGGCGTTAATACTTATATTTATACATCCATGATTTCAGGAAAATTAGAAGGGGCTATCTGGAGAGTCTGTATTGTGTCTCATTTTTTTTGGGGTGTCTCTTCATGCTGTGTCATCTGTAATTAGATATAAGCGAAAAGTGTGTCTGTCTGTCCTGTGTCCCCGCGTGATAGGGTGCACGGGCCCCCCCGGTGGCGCATCCCCAACCTATGGCACAGATTTGGACTGGGTTTGACCAGGGGAAGAGTTTTAAGCCCAGTTATGGGATGATCCGATCACTTTTTTTTTTTTTTTTAGCAGCCTATTAGCGAGAATTGTGAAAAAAAGCGGGTTGCGAGAATTGAGGAAACCTTGATGTAGGGTGATGGGTAATGGGTGAGTGAATGGGTGGGATGATGGGTAATGGGTGTCGGGTGATGGGTGAGTGAATGGGTGAGGGATGATGGGTTGGAGGTGATGGGTGAGGGAATAGGTGGGGGGTGATGGGTAATGGGTGAGTGGTGATGAGTAATGGGTGAGTGAATGGGTGGGGGGTGATGGGTAATGGGTGAGTGAATGGGTGGGGGGTGATGGGTAATGGGTGGGTGAATGGGTTGGGGGTGATGTGAATGGGTTGGCGTTAATACATACATTTCTACATCCATGATTTCAGGAAAGTTATAAGGGGCTAAATGGAGAGTCTGTGTTTGGTGGGCCGAAGGCCCACCAATAGCCCTCCGCAGAAGCTAGCCAAAAAGTCCGCCCGGAGGGCGGCTTTGCGGCTAGTATGGCTATAAATGAACAAATTACAAATATAAAACGGAGTGTCGACGTTAGTAACGGGCTACACTAAGATCGCCAGCTAGTGTTTATGTTCTGAGTGTCCTCTCGCCGTCGTCGTCGCCCGAAAAAAAACCCAGTAGGGAAATTTGAAACCGTATATACTTGCAGATACAATTCATAAAACAACACTGAAACAGGGTAGATTGTATAGTACTGTCATGACATAAACTACTGTGTATCATCTTCAGTGGCACTTACAAATCATGGGGGGCATTTTCGAACACTACTAAGACCATCTTAGGGGACTAAGACCATCTTAGCGCTAGTTGGACATTTTCGGAAGCAAATTTCGCTCCGCCTAAGACAGCGCAGCGAGTGTAAACTAATAGCGTATTTTTGCGACCGCTCTGGCCCGGTCTGGACTGGGCTAGTCCCGGGCGGTCACTGTTTTTGCGAGGCAGTCTAGAACGGTTCAGCCCAGTCCAGTCCGGTCCGGCCCACATACCAGGACCACCTTGGACCAGTGTGGGGAGAACTGGCGCATGCGCACTACAGTCAGCGGGGAAGGCGAACAGGAGCTTCTCGTACTGCTGATAAGACATGAAACACCATGATGGCCGACCATAAGACTAAAGTATCACAGGCGTGGTAGTTGTAAAGTCTTCAGCACAGGTTAAAAGGCGGACGACAAAAAGGATATTGACAAGATGGACGCCTGCCGCCTCCACAGTTCAGTTCAGTACCGCCCACTCGATCCCCCAGCCAATAGGAACGACGAATGGGACGGGGCCAGTCTCGATGTATTTTCGCGACCATCAGTCCACCCTGACCCGGTCCGGACTGGACTGAACCAGGGCGGTGAACGTCCCGAAAATGCGCTATAAGGCAGGGTTGGGATCGTCTTAGCCCGCAATTTTCTTCGTCACCACAACAACAATGGTTATATTATTGGTTATATCTATAATAATATAAGCGAAAGTGTGTGTGTGTGTGTGTCTGTCTGTCTGTCTGTCCGCGATAGGTGCCGCCCCCCGTGGCGGAATTCCATCATATGTCACAGTTTTGGAACCAGCTTGACCAGGGGAAGGTTTTAAGACCATTTATGAGATGATCTGATCACTTTTTTTTTTTTTTTTTTAGCAGCCTATTAGCGAGAATTGTGAAAAAAAATGTAGGTTGCGAGAATTCCAATGAACTGCAACTCGAGAAATGCCAGTGGTCGCTGGCAGTTTTAACTCAAAGGTTGGTCTACTGTGTTTTGGCTCCGCGACTAATATTTTTCATAAATTAATTTCGCGATAAACATTGATGCACCGCATCTGAATACCAAAAAATATAGTTCTTCTGTTGTTCTACTAATTATATGGATGACATGCATTACGATGGAACGTTCTATAATAGCAATTTAATGCAAATTACTCGCCTCGAGTAGCAAAGCTTAATATATTTTTTACATGTATATTGTGGCATGTAAAATTTGGGTGCTGTTCACACTGTTTTCTAAGACAGTACTGCTGCGTCTGGCAAACGCTTGTCAAAATACAATAAGCAATGCCTTGGAAAAACGAAGAATAAAGAATGCCGAAATCGGCTTGTTGCTGCGACAATGTAGGTTATAATTGTGGAGGCGACACGCCGCGGCGGGGAGTGGGTGGGCGGGGAGATTGTGGCGGGGAGATTGAATCAAAACATTGCCACTTCACGCGTCGACTCATTGCACTTCCAGGCTTTCTATCTGATTGATACACAATAATAACAGGAAAATATGACTGCCTAGATATAGATAACTTCTAAACATACGTTATTGACTATATAATATCATAGAGTAACATTTACCTCGCCTCCTCAACTATAACCTACTTGGTTATTTGGTTAAATACATGTTTTACAGACTCAGGCTTCTATACAATATACATATAGAAGAAATCGTTCTTAAAATTATACTTTTGTGTTTTAAGTGCAGTGGAATAAGCCATATTTTTCTTTCAAGTTGACCAACTTTCACCAAATTGTGAGTTAAAACTGCCAGCGACCACTGGCATTTCGGAGTTGCAGTTCTCTCTAATTGAGGAAACCTTGATGTAGGGTGATGGGTAATGGGTGAAGTGAATGGGTGGGGGATGGGTAATGGGTGTGGGTGATGTGAAGTGATTATGGGTGGGGGGTGATGGGTGATGGAATAGGTGGGGGGTGATGGGTAATGGGTGAGTGAATGGGTGTGTGGTGATGGGTAATGGTGAAGTGAATGGGTGGGGGGTGATGGGTGAGTGAAATGGGTGGGGGGAATACATACATTTCTACATCCATGATTTCAGGAAAGTTAAGAAGGGCTATCTGGAGAGTCTGTTTTGGTGGCCGAAGGCCCACCAAACACAGGTGGTGGGCCGAAGGCCCACCATTAGCCCTAATGGGTGAGTGAATGGGTGGGGGGTGATGGGTAATAAGGGTGCGATTGAATGAGGTTGGGGGTATAGTGAATGGGTTGGCGTTAATACATACATTTCTACATCCATGATTTCAGGAAAAGCTAGAAGGGGCATATCTGGAGAGTCTGTGTTTGGTGGGCCTTCGGCCCACCAAACACAGGCCCACCAATGCCCTCCGCAGGAGCTAGCCAGAAAGGCCGCCCGGAGGGCGCCTTTGCGGCTAGTATTAATATATTTTAGACTGTATATAAATATTAGGCTGTATAATACACATGTATAAATATATTATGTATATATATTATATTATATATATATATATATTATATATATAATATATATATATATATATATATATATATATATATTATTATATTATATACTATATATATAGGTGTGTATAACTAAGTCGGTCTTAGGACGCTAAGAGGGTGTAGTTTAGAGCCCCTTCGAAAATGCCCACCCAGTAGTGATGCTATAATTTGTAATATATGGCGGCTGGCGACATTGTGCAGGTGGCGACTAATTTAAGGCGGCCGGTTCACACTACACGTTTTTGCTGTCTGTATCTACGTGCGTGTCTTCTTCAGTGACGTCACAGTGACGTCACCCCGTCACTCCCGCAGTCCCAGAGAAAGATTTGGAAGGTCCGAATGTGTGAGCCTGGGACCGAGGCCACCGCTGGGATGCGCGTCTCTCAAGGTCAGTGACGTAATCACTGCTCTAGCAACGTGGTGGTCGCACGGAGCCTGGGTGGGCATTTTCGAAGGGGCTCTAAACTACACCCTCTTAGCGTCCTAAGACCGACTTAGTTACACCGGGCTAAGATTACTAAGGAAGCATTTTCGGGCGTCATCTTAGCCTCGTGTAAGGGGACAGAAGGCCAACCCTTCTTAGTGCCACCTAGCCAATCAGCGCGCGCGACACAAGCTAGTCTGTATTTGGTGGGAAATACGTATATATACCACGCCGAGGGAGTCTCTCTCTCTATATATATATAATATCTCTCGATATTATTTTTCTACCTTTTGTCCTAATTTTTTATTTTATTTCCAATGCGTCCCCTATTTCCCATGCAATATGTATCGGCTTGGGTTTGTTCTCTCTCTCTCTCTCTCTCTCTCTCTCTCTCTCTCTCTCTCTCTCTCTCTCTCTCTCTCTCTCTCCTTCCCTTCTCTCTCTCTCTCTCTCTCTCTCTCTCTCTCTCTCTCTCTCTCTCTCTCTCTCTCTCTCTCTCTCTCTCTCCTCTCTCTTCTCCCTTTCCTTCTCTCTCTTCCTCTTCTCTCTCTCTCTCTCTCTCTCTCTCTCTCTCTCTCTCTCTCTCTCTTCTCTCTCTCTCTTTTTCTCTCTCTCTCTCTCTCTCTCTCTCTCTCTCTCTCTCTCTCTCCTTTTTCTTCTATTATTCTTCTCCTCCTCTTCCTTCTCCTTGAGTTGCCAGATATGTATTTCTGCTACAGTCACAGTGCAGTGTCACTGCGCCGAGGGACTCTCTCTTCTCTCTCTCTCTCTCTCTCTCTCTCTCCTCTCTTCTCTCTCTCTCTCTCTCTTCTTTTTTTCTTCTATATTTCTACTCCCTCCTCTTCCTTCTCCCTGTTCATCCTCCACACACACATCATAGCCAGTATGTGATATTATCGTGAATAACGAAACTTTTTTTCGGTGAGTTTGATGTTTAGAACTATTGCTAACCGTTTCTGTCGCAAATCATATTATTCACCCAGCCCACCCTTATATATATATATATATATATATATATATATACTAGCCGTAAAGCCGCCTTCCGGGCGGCCTTTTTGGTTAGCTCCTGCGGAGGGCTATTGGTGGGCCTACGGCCCACCACCTGTGTTTGGTGGGCCTTCGGCCCACCAAACACAGACTCTCCAGATAGCCCCTTCTAGCTTTCCTGAAATCATGGATGTAGAAATGTATGTATTAACGCCAACCCATTCACATCCCCAACCCATTCACTCACCCATTCCCATCACCCCCACCCATTCACTCACCATTAGGGCTATTGGTGGGCCTTTGGCCCACCACCTGTGTTTGGTGGGCCGAAGGCCCACCGAGCACAGACTCTCCAGATAGCCCCTTCTAACTTTCCTGAAATCATGGATGTAGAAATGTATGTATTCCCCCCACCCATTCACTCACCCATTACCCATCACCCCCCCACCCATTCACTCACCCATTACCCATCACCACACACCCATTCACTCACCCATTACCCATCACCCCCCACCCCTACCCTCACCACATCACCCATCACCCCCCACTCATTCACTCACCCATCACCCCACACCCATTACCCATCACCCTACATCAAGGTTTCCTCAATTCTCGCAACCCACATTTTTTTTCTCACAATTCTCGCTAATAGGCTGCTAAAAAAAAAAAAAAAAAAGAAAAAAGAGATCGGATTACCTCATAATGGGCTTAAAACCTTCCCCTGGTCGAGCTGGTTCCAAAACTGTGACATATGATGGGATTCCGCCACGGGGGGCGGCACCTATCGCGGACAGACAGACAGACAGACAGACAGACAGACAGACAGACAGACAGACAGACAACACACACACACACACACACATACTTTCGCTTATATTATTATAGATATAATATATTTATACATAGTGTATTATACAGCTAATATACTATATACAGTCTAAAATATATAATATATAACCATTAATATAACCATTGCTGTTATGGTGACGAAGAAAATTGCGGGCTAAGACAATCCCAACCCTGCCTTAGTTTACACTCGCTGCACTGTCTTAGCGAAATTTGCTTCCGAAAATGTCCAACTAGCGCTAAGATGGTCTTAGTCCCCTAAGATGGTCTTAGTAGTGTTCGAAAATGCCCCCCCTGGTTCACACTACACAGGCAGGGAGTGATGTCACTGTGACGTACTGTGACGTCACTGATGACAAGACGCACGTAGACTACGGACATCAAAAACGTGAAGTGTGAACCAGGCCTTAAGGCGGGGTTCACACTACACGTTTTTGCTGTCCGTGTATACGTGGGCGGGGCGATCAGGGATGTCACAGTGACGTCACCCCGTCACTCCCGCAGTCCCGGAGAAAGAATTGGGAGCTCCGAATAATGTGAGCCTGGACCGGTATTACCAAAGCGATCATAGTTAAGAACGTATATCATAGCTGGACAAAATGGCCCATCTTACTCACAACTGGCTGGCAAATATCATAAATTGGGGGGAACTATCACAAACCGCGCGGGAGGCTAAGAGTGGGTTCACCGAGTTCTAGCGCGACTATGATAACGGCCCCGCGACTATAGGCGTTTTCTGCGGGGGATTTCGCTTGCAAGCGAAAAAATTTCGATTGCAAGCGGTCACTTATAGTGCCCATATATATTTTATAGTGCCCAAACAAACATTTCGCTTGCTGCCGCAACAACAACAACAGCAAATTCTTGCGGGTAGGGCAATCATCTTCCCTGGATGATTGAACAGCAAGCGAAATTTCAGCAATCAATTTTTTTTCGCTTGCAAGCGAAATCCCCTGCAGAAAACGCCTTATGATAAACTTTCCAGCTGTCAACAGGGCCGAGACACAATAACAGCCTCAGTGAAGGAATATTCGCCCACATAGGGATGTGTTGAGGTAGCCGAGTGATGCACAGCTGATTAGGAAATACGAGTAGACCGTGTGAGGGCATATTGTTCCTCACCAACTTTGTACAAACAGCTTTTAGATCGAAAACATCGCCATCTGGCAACTCTGTCCCGTATTTACACAGATACTGCTCAACGGTACATCTATATGCCTTATTTTCGGGAATGAATTACTACATTACTCTCTGTGTCACTGCCCTAAACATGTTATAAACATAAGGGAAGAAGTATTAATCCATAAAACGTGGTCAAAGGATGAATTTACAGATTATATAACCATTTTAAGGAAACAATGACACTATATTTAGCAGACGCCTATGATAGAAAATTGTGCTAGATTCCAAACTTATGATAAATGGCGTATGAATTTTTTTTATGATATTCAAGAGTAATGATACATTTCTGTCATAGCTATGATTAAGTTTTGGTAATACCGGTCCTGGGACGCGCGTCTTTCAAGGTCAGTGACGTCATCACTGCTCCAGCAACGGCGTGGTCGCGCGGAGCCTGGTTCACATTACACAGGCAGGGAGTGACGTCACTGTGACGTACTGTGACGTCACTGATGACAAGACGCACGTAGACTACGGACAGCAAAAACGTGAAGTGTGAACCGGGCCTTGGTGTTATCTACGGTAGTGCTCCGCCAGACTGCTGGTCACACGCCACCGGGTATGCGCAGTTTGCGCCCCCACCTTTTGTTGATAAACAAAGACAGATTTGTTGGCGTAGGACGCCTGGACACGCCTTTGTTGATCAACAAGTCATGTTAGGCCCTTTTAATCAATTTACTAAAATATATTCGCCTCCGCGCATGCACAGTTCGCGTTTTCTTTTGTTAGGAAACAAAGGTGGACTGCACCTCGTAAACAGACTGCTGTTCACGCGACACCGGTGTACGTGTTCCCATCAGTCTGTGTATTCCGTGCAGTCCACCTTTGTTTATCAACAAAAGAAAACGCGATTTGCGCATGCGCGGAGGCGAATATTTTCTAACATGGCTTGTTGATCAACAAAGGCATACCCAGGGGTGCTACGACAACCCTTCTTTGTTTACCAACAAAAGTGGGAAGGGGGGGGGGGGGGCGAACTGCGCATGTGCGCGGAGGCGAAAGTGTACAACAATAAAGATTGTTAATCAGCAAAAGCATTCGCGGTGTCCTCCGCACATGGCTGGAGATTTACGGGGTGAGTTATGGGCGTTTTTGGGGGGGAGCAAGAGAAATTTTTCGCTTGAAAGCGGTCAATTTTCTCTTGCTGTATCCCCACAAAAAAACGCCATCCCGCTTGCTCAATGGAAGGCGACGCGGCGGCTGGATGTAAGCAAAACAAAGATAAAATTTACTATTTTGCCCTTTGATATTTTCACCTGGGACCCAGCAAACAAAAAGGGACATAGGCCTACGGAGGCCCTCCGTAGTCTTACCGGCGGCCCAACGGTGTGTACGACGTAGGGCCCGCGGGGGAATTTGCTCAGGGGCTCCCGGCGGGCAGCTCCCAGCGGCCCCACCGTAGAGCATATGACATTTCCCACTGTTAAATTAACGATTGAGGAATTTTTATGGTTATATTTTCTAAGTATTTTGCAGAATAGTTATGTTTAAGGGGTTTTGCACAGCCCATTGCCGATTAATAGATAATGGGCTGTTCAATATTTAAAAAAATTTATTTTTTAATGAATATGTTAGAACTTTAACCAGAAATATTCCTATGCGTTATCCAGTAATACGATGAAAAGGAGATCATAATTGCTAGGATATTGTTTATTTCATAAAAACAAAAACATTTTCTTATTGGGTTTTACATGGTGGTGTACGTGGAACCTGAACAACCATTTTTACATTGTAGAAGGATTAGGATGCGGCGAACAACATAACAACACCCCCCATTTTGTGCTTTAAGGCACTAACGATTCATTTTATTACTGACACTCAGGCCTAGCATGAGCCCACTGAACTTACCCTAGATCAGCTATTTTACCCTAAAATTCAATATTTTACCCTAAATAATGGGCACCGCTTAACTTCGATTTCAATATATATATATATATATATAATATAATATATAATATAATATATATATATAATATATATATATATAATATAATATAATATATATATAGCCGCAAAGCCGCCCCCGGTGGCCTTTTTGGCAGTCCGCGGGGGGGCTTTGGTGGGCCGGCCCCCCAAAAAACAAGCCCCTTCCAGATAGCCCCCTTTCTAATTTCCTAAAGCAAAGCCGCCCCCCGGGGCGGACTTTTGGCTGCCCCTGCGGAGGGCTATGGTGGGCCTTCGGCCCACCAAACACAGACCTCCAGAAGACCCATTACCCACCACCTCGGCCCCCCAAAACACAGACTCCCCAGAAGCCCCTTCAAAAATTTTCCCTGAAATGTATGTTTTCCCCCCACCCTTCACTCACCCATTACCCTCACCCCCCCCCATTCACTCACCCATTACCATCACCGAAACCCCCTTTCATCCCCCATTACCCATCCCACACACCCATTACTCACCATTCCCATCACCCCCCCCTATTCCCTCCCCACACCATCCCCCCCACCCATTCCTCCCCATCACCCCACCCCCTTTACCCATCACCCCCCCCTTCACCACCTTTTACCCCACCCTATATAAAGGTTTCCTCAAGGGGGCCCCGACAAAAACTACGTCCGGTTTGTTTACATGGTGCTTTGGGGGGGATAAGGGGGGGCGCCGCGGGTGGCCCTACAAAGGGAAAAAAACTACGGCGAGGGAAAAATTTCGAGTTATTTGCGCAAAATTGTATTCCAGGTTATATTACTGTGCTTTTTTCCCCCTGAGAACACTATAGAAAGATTGAGGTAAGGCTGATGTCAGGGGCTTCAAAACCCCAAAGAAAACAGATCATAAACAGCCTGTAAAAGGTAAGCAACGGGTAGGTACGTAGTGCCCCTATCACTTGTTATTTCTAATGAGATCTGCGTAAATGTTTTCCTGTTTAAAAGCCTTTGCACATAAACCATCACCTCAGGTTTCTCTATGTTGTCAGCGAGCACGAAAATACAGCCCCTGGAATACAAAATTTGACCAAAACAACTCTAAAATTTTTATCGTCCCTAGTTTTTCTTTGTAGGTTTTTTACATTTCATGGGTTTTGATAGTATTAAAAACCTTATTTATTTAGTTCCTTTTTGTCTTTCCTCAAATAAGTAGTGGTAACATGGTTTTTAAATGTTATTGACGAGCCAAGAATATATTTGGTTCCGGCATTTTTTGCCCACACGTCAAATTTGCCCACAAGAATTTCGCCCACATTAAAAAGTCAATTCGCCCCCTCTTAAATCAATTGCCCCCAACGATGGGTAAGCACCCGGGTTTTTGCAACTTTTTTATGGGTGGAGTAATAAGAAAATCCCAAAACAAAGGTTGGGGATTTGTATGACTCAAGGTATGGGATCCGGTATTTCGCCCCCCATGCCATTTTGCCAAACCATGGAGTCATTTTGCCCCCCACTATGAGTTAGGGGCTAGGAGGCTAGGTTATATTTGTTTTGTGTGTCGAGAACCCCCTAACCCCCCCTAGGAGGTTAGCTAGGGTTTGTTTTGTTTAGGTTAGGTTAGGTTGGGGAGGGTTGGATTTGGGTAGTTTTGGTTAATATGGTTGGTTAGGTTAGGTTTAAATTTTGGGTTTGGTTAGATTTGGGTTTGGTTAGGTTAGATTTGGTTAGGTTAGTTATCGGTGGGTCAAGCCCCCTGCTAGGGTAGGTTTTAATTTTGGGGTTTGGTTTGGTTTTTTTTGGTTAGGCAATATTCACTAATATAAAGGGAAAATTTCCCTAGTCTAGGGAATTTTACCCCCCCCCTACACAACTCTTAAACGTGTTTTTTTTACGCATAATTTGTTCCCCAACCGAAAAACCCCCCATTTCCCCCCGGGCCCAAACTTGTTTTGGGGGAAGTGGGAGAGTATGGGGAAAAAAAAGAAATTTACCGTCATTTTGCCCAAGGGTTTCTGGTGGTTATTCCATTTTTTTGCCAAGAAGTATAGTTACAGATCCCTGACTGGTCGTGTGGGCGAATGACTCTTTCATGTGGGGGAATTGCTCTTACATGTGGGCGAATTGACTCTTACATGGGGCGAATTTACTGTGGGCGAAAGCCGGGAACCAAGATTTTGGCTCGTCAAGTAACTTAACCATATTACCCCTACTTATTTTTGAGGGAAAAACAACAAAGGAATCAATTTAAAAAGTATTTTAATAACTATCATAACCCTAATATGACAACCTGCAAAGAAAGACTACGACGATGAAAATTTTTCGAGTTGTTTTGGGGGAAATTGATATTCCAGGTGCGTATTTTCCGTGCCGCTGACAACATAAGAAGACCTGAGGTGATGTTGATGTGCAAAAGGGTTTTAAAACCCGGAAAAAAGTCAAGCAGAGTCCATTAAGAAGAAGCAAGTGGTAGGGACACATTACGTACCCCCAGTTGTTTCCATTTGACGAGGCTCTGTTAGACTCTGTTTTTTTGGTTTAAAAGCCTCTGCACATCAGCCATTACCTCGATCTTCTATATGGTTGTCGCGAAAAACGAGCACAGAAAATTAAGCCCCTGGAATATCAATTTCGCGCAAAAAAAAACTCGAAATTTTCCCCATCGCCTACTTTTCCCTTCGTAGGCCACCCGCGGCGCCCCCGCCTTATCCCCACAATGCCCGATGTAAACAAACCGTAGTAGTTATGGGTGGGGTCCATTCCCCAAAAGGGGGCGGAGTCAGGAGAAGGGTGTTGACAACTTTACAAGAATTTCCCCCATTGAAAGCCTTTGATAGTTCAAGTTATGCGGGTATTAACCCGAATGCAAAAAACATGATTAAAGTTATCAAATGTATATTGGGTCTTAATATCAAGATCAAGAACTAGAACTGTCGCCGACAATTGAAGTCCCCCGCCCGTGAAAATTTAAAACGGGCCCCGTAGGGCGACATTTCCATCGGCGAAAGTTCCAGGTCCCTTTTTTAATGGATTACTGATGCGGGAAGTGATGCAGAACGAGTGTGTGTCCACACTAGTAGGCATTACGAGCGCGCATTACTTCCCCGCAACCCTGATGCGGCGGGGGGTTTTTGCGAATCACATAAAATTGGCTGATTTTTCCAGAGGGGAGCCGATAAAGAAAAATAACATTTCATACAAAGAAAAATACTTTTAATATAATCAGATCCTAAATAGTAGAGAAACCTTGTAAATATATATAAGCCTTTGATAGTAAAAAAAAGAAACGGCGGCAGGGCAGCTGACGGCTATGATGCGCGCATTACGTTGCAGAAAAACCCCGCGCAGATTTTTCTCCCCCATTTTTTTCCGCCACTCAACACGAAAAACGAGGTCCAGATTATAAGCGCATTAAATGCGCACGAATGCCTAGTTGGACGACCTTAAGGTTTAGCTTTTATGGTACCTGGAATGTCGCCGATATGGCGACTGTTAAATATTTCACGTCGGCGGGGTTTCCTTCGTCGGGGACAGTTTTAGTTATTTATCTTTATATTACGTACTCAAATATAATTTAATAAGCTTTTAATCATATATTTGCATTCAGGGGTTAAATACCCGCAATAACTTTGAACATCAAAACTTTCAATGGGGGAAAATTACTGTAAAGTTACCCCCCAAATTACCCCCAAAAGGGGGTAAGGGGTCTGAAAAAAGGGGCCCCCTTTTTTCTGTTAATTGATCCTATAGAAGCCAGAACTGCAAAAAAAAAACAATTTTAGCCAAAAATTACGGGAGCCCTTTTTCCCAAAATTACATACCCCACTATTAGCAGTGGCGTCACCGCGGGGGGGCTAAGGGGGACTTAGCCCCCCCCCGCAAGTACTCAGCCCCCCCAAAATGGCCCCCTGGGCCCCCCCAAAAAAAAATTTTTTTTTNAGGACGTATGATAGAAATTGTGCTAGTTCCAAATTGAAAATGGTATGAATTTTTTATGATATTCAAGAGTAATGATACATTTCTGTCATAGCTATGATTAAGTTTTGGTAATACCGGTCCTGGGACGCGGTTTTTCAAGGTCAGTGACGTCATCACGGGCTCCAGCAACGGCGTGGTCGCGCGGAGCCTGGTTCACATTACACAGCAGGGAGTGACGTCACTGTAAAGTACTGTGACGTCACTGTTTGACAAGACGCACGTAGACTACGGACAGCAAAAAAACGTGAAGTGTGAACCGGGCCTTGGTGTTATCTACGGTAGTGCTCCGCCAGACTGCTGGTCACACGCCACCGGGTATGCGCAGTTTGCGCCCCCACTTTTGTTGATAAACAAAGACAGATTTGTTGCGTAGGACGGCCTGGACACCCCTTGTTGATCAAAAGTCATGTTAGGCCCTTTTAATCAATTTACTAAAATATATTCGCCTCCGCGCATGAAACAGTTCGCTTTTTTCTTTTGTTAGGAAACAAAGGTGGACTCACCTCGTAAACAGACTGCTGTTCACGCGACACCGGTGTCCCGTGTTCCCATCATTCTGTGTATTCCGTGCAGTCCACCTTGTTTACAACAAAAGAAAACGCGATTTGCGCATGCGCGGAGGCGAATATTTTCTAACATGGCTTGTTGATCAACAAAGGCATACCCAGGGGTGCTACGACAACCCTTCTTTGTTTACCAACAAAAGTGGGGAAGGGGGGGGGGGGGCGAACTGCGCATGTGCGCGGAGGCGAAAGTGTACTAACAATTAAAGACTTGTTAATCAGCAAAAGCATTCGCAGGTGTCCTCCGACAACATGGCTGGAGATTTACAGGTGAGATTATAGGCGTTTTCTGCGGGGGAGCAAGAGAAATTTCGCTTGCAAGCGGTCAATTTTCTCTTGCTGTATCCCCACAGAAAACGCTCATCGTCGCTTGCTCAATGAGAAGGCGACGCGGCGGCTGAGATGTAAGCAAAACAAAGATCAAATTACTATTTTGACCCTCTAGATATTTTCACACTGGGACCCAGCAAACACAAAGACATAGGGCCTACGGAGGCCCTCCGTATGTCTTACCGGCGGCCCAACGGATGTGTACGACGTAGGGCCGCTGGGAATTTGCTCAGAGGCTCACCGGCGGGCAGCTCCCAGCGGCCCACCGTAGAGCATATGACTATTTGCCACTGTTAAATTAACTGATTGAGGAATATTTATGGTTATACTTTCTAAGTATATTGCAGATATAGTTATGTTTTAAGGGGTGTTGCACAGCCCATTAGCCGATTAATAGACTAATGGGCTGTTCAATACTTAAAAACATTATTATATATGCAATATGCTTAGAACATTTAACCAGAAATATTCCTATGTCGTTATCCAGTAATACGATGAAAAGGAGATCATAATTGCTACGGATATTGTTTATTTCATAATAACAAAAACATTTTCGTTATTGGGTTTACATGGTGGTGTACGTGGAACACTGAACAACCATGTACATTGTAGAAGGATATAGGATGCGGCGAACAACATAACAACATCCACCCACTTGTGCGTTAAGGCACTAACTGATTTCATTTTCACTTACTGACACTCAGGCCTAGCATGAGCTCCACTGAACTTACCCTAGAGTCATGTCTATTCTACCCTAAATTCATATATTTTACCCTAAATAATCGGCACCGCTGTAACTTCGATTATCAATATATATATATAAAATATATAATATAAAATATATATATATATATATATATATATATATATATATATATATATATATATAATATATATATACTAGCCGCAAAGCCGCCTCC
Source organism: Chionoecetes opilio (assembly GCA_016584305.1). Classification (NCBI taxonomy): domain Eukaryota; kingdom Metazoa; phylum Arthropoda; class Malacostraca; order Decapoda; family Majidae; genus Chionoecetes; species Chionoecetes opilio. The sequence goes on along the minus strand of JACEEZ010019858.1, from coordinate 4,990 downwards.
GGTCGGCCTTTTTGGCTAGCTCCTGCGGAGGGCTATGGGGGGCCGGCCCACCAAACACAGACTCTCCAGATAGCCCCTCCTTCTAACTTTCCTGAAAGCAAAGCCGCCCTCCGGGCGGACTTTTTGGCTAGCTCCTGCGGAGGGCTATTGGTGGGCCTTCGGCCCACCAAACACAGACTCTCCAGATAGACCCATTACCCACCACCTCGGCCCACCAAACACAGACTCTCCAGATAGCCCCTTCTAACTTTCCTGAAATGTATGTATTCCCCCCACCCATTCACTCACCCATTACCCATCACCCCCCACCCATTCACTCACCCATTACCCATCACCGCACACCCATTCACTCACCCATTACCCATCACCACACACCCATTCCACTCACCCATTACCCATCACCCCCCCCCTATTCCCTCACCCATCACCCATCACCCCCCACCCATTCACTCACCCATCACCCCACACCCATTACCCATCACCCCACCCATTCACTCACCTATTACCCATCACCCTATATCAAGGTTTCCTCAATGGGCCCCAGACATAACTACGTCACGGTTTGTTTACATCGGTGCATTGTGGGGATAAGGCGGGGTCGCCGCGGGTGGACCTACGAAGGAAAAACTACGGCGATGGAAGAATTTCGAGTTATTTTGCGCGAAATTGATATTCCAGGTGCTATATTACTGTGCTCTGTTCTCCCTGAGAACACTATAGAGAAGATCTGAGGTAATGGCTGATGTGCAGAGGCTTCTAAACCAAGAAAACAGAGTCATAACAGCCTCGTCAAAAGGTAAGCAACTGGTAGGTACGTAATGTGTCCCTATCACTTGCTTACTTCTTAATGAGACTCTGCTGTGACTGTTTTCCTGGTTTAAAAGCCTTTGCACATCAACCATCACCTCAGGTCTTCTCTATGTTGTCAGCGAGCACGGAAATACAGCACCTGGAATATCAATTTCGACCAAAACAACTCTAAAAATTTTCATCGTCGTAGTCTTCTCTTTGTAGGTTGTACATATTCATGGTTATGATAGTATTAAAATACCTTATTGATTGAGTTCCTTTTGTTGTCTTTCCTCATAATAAGTAGTGGTACATCATGGTTTAAGTGTTACTTGACGAGCCAATGAATACTATTGGTTACCGGTCATTTCGCCCACACGTCAATTCGCCCACAAGACATTTCGCCCACATGTAAGAGTCAATTCGCCCACTCTAAGTCAATTCGCCCACACGATGGGTAATGTCACCGTGGTTATGCAACTTGTTTATGGATGGAGTAATAAGTAAATCAAAGCAAAGGTTGGTGATGTTGGTATAGACTCAAGAGTATGGTATCCGGTCATTTCGCCCACATGCCATTTCGCCACACCATGGAGTCATTTCGCCCACACTATGGAGTCTAGGAGCTAGGAGCTAGGTTATATTTGGTTTAGTGTGTCGAGAACCCCCTAACCCCCGCTAGGAGGTTAGCTAGTTAGTTTTGTTTAGGTTAGGTTAGGTTAGGGTAGGTTGGATTTGGGTAGTTTAGGTTAGATATGGTTAGGTTAGGTTAGGTTAGATTTGGTTAGGTTAGATTTGGTTAGGTTAGGTTAGATTTGGTTAGGTTAGGTTATCGGTGGGTCAAGCCCCCTGCTAGGGTAGGTTAATTTTGGTTAGGTTAGGTTTATTTTGGTTAGGCAATATTCACTAGATATAAGGAAATTACCCTAGATCTAGGGAATTTTACCCCCCCCCCTACACAACTCTTTAATTACGTGTTTCTGACGCATAATTTGTTCCCCAACCGAAAACCCCGCATTCCCACCGGTCCCCAAACTTGTTTGGGGGAAGTGGGAGAGTATGGGCAAACACTAGAAATTTACCGTCATTTCGCCCAAGGTTACTGGTGGTTCATTCCATTTCTGCCAGAGGAAGATATAGTTACATGACTCCATGACATGGATCGTGTGGGCGAATTGACTCTTACATGTGGGCGAATTGACTCTTACATGTGGGCGAATTGACTCTTACATGTGGGCGAATTGACGTGTGGGCGAAATGACCGGTAACCAAGAGTATTCATTGGCTCGTCAAGTAACACTTAAACCATGATGTACCACTACTTATTATGAGGAAAGACAACAAAAGGAACTCAATTAATAAGGTATTTTAATACTATCATAACCATGAATATGTACAACCTGCAAAGAGAAGACTACGACGATGAAAATTTTTCGAGTTGTTTTGGGCGAAATTGATATTCCAGGTGCTGTATTTCCGTGCTCGCTGACAACATAGAGAAGACCTGAGGTGATGGTTGATGTGCAAAGGCTTTTAAACCAGGAAAACAGTCACAGCAGAGTCTCATTAAGAAGTAAGCAAGTGGTAGGGACACATTACGTACCCACCAGTTGCTTCCCATTTGACGAGGCTCTGTTATGACTCTGTTTTCTTGGTTTAGAAGCCTCTGCACATCAGCCATTACCTCAGATCTTCTATATAGTGTTGTCAGCGAGAACAGAGCACAGTAATATAGCACCTGGAATATCAATTTCGCGCAAAATAACTCGAAATTCTTCCATCGCCGTACTTTTCCCTTCGTAGGTCCACCCGCGGCGACCCCGCCTTATCCCCACAATGCACCGATGTAAACAAACCGTGACGTAGTTATGGGTAGGGTCCATTCTCCAAGGGGGCGGAGTCAGGAGAAGGGTGTTGACAACTTTACAAGTATATTTCTCCCATTGAAAGCCTTTGATAGTTCAAGTTATTGCTGGTATTTAATCCCTGAATGCAGAAACATGATTAAAAGCTTATCAAATGATATATTGGGTACTGTAATATCAAGATCAAGAACTAGAACTGTCGCCGACAATTGGAAGTCCCGCCGACGTGAAAAGTTGGAACAGTCGCCGATATCGGCGACAGTTCCTATCGGCGACAGTTCCAGGTACCTTATAATGCGCATTACGTGATGCGGGAAGTGATGCAGAACGAGTGTGTGTCCACACTAGTAGGCATTACGATGCGCGCATTACTTCCCGCAGCACATGATGCGGGCGGGAGTTTACTGCTGAATCATCATAACATTGGCTGACTTGTACCAGAGAGAGCCAGATAATGATAATATAAGCATCTCATACAAAGAAAGATACTTGTAATAATAATCATGATCCTTAAATAGTAAGAGAAATCCTTGTAAATAATAGTAATAAGCCTTTGATAGTAAAAAAAAGAAACGGCAGGCAGGTCAGCTGACGGCTATGATGCGCGCATTACGTTGCAGAAATGCCCCGCGCTAGATTTGTCTCCCGCATTACTTTTCCGCATCACTCAACACGAAAATCGAGGTCCAGCATTATAATGCGCATTATAATGCGCATCGTAATGCCTAGTGTGGACGCACCTTAAGGTTTATGCATTTCATGGTACCTGGAACTGTCGCCGATATCGGCGACTGTTACAATATTTCACGTCGGCGGGAGTTCCATTCGTCGGCGACAGTTCTAGTTATTGATCTTGATATTACAGTACTCAATATATAATTTAATAAGCTTTTAATCATATATTTGCATTCAGGGATTAAATACCAGCAATAACTTGAACTATCAAAGGCTTTCAATGGGAGAAATATACATGTAAAGTTACCCCCCAAAGTTACCCCCCAAAAGGGGGGTAAGGGGTCTGAAAATTGGGACCCCATCTTTTTCTGTTAATCTGATACCTATAGAAGCCAGAACTGCAAAAAAATCAATTTTAGCACAAAAATCCTACGGGAGCCCTTTTCCTAACATTACATACCGCACTATTAGCAGTGGCGTCACCGCGGGGAGGCTAAGGGGGACTTAGCCCCCCCAAGTCAAGTACTCAGCCCCCCCAAAATTGCTGCTAGTAGCCTGCTACCCAAAAACAATAAGCAGGAATATTTATCCAATTTTCCATGCCAGAGCAAAACCTTATTTTTCACACTTTTATAGAAAAATTGGTTTGATGTTTCATTTAAATGTTGAAATATGTTTGCTAACAAACCTTGAAATTACTAAGTATATTATTATAGAGATATTAAATAAAAAATTTAAATGATCAAATTTAGTTAATATGGTATGATGCATGGTATAACTCTATTAATTTATGTGTCATGTAATTAAAGCTTAATTCCACTTTCTTCTCTTTTTTGGGCCTCAAAATTACCCTGGAACTGATTCATTTTCAAAATTACCCCCCGACACCACAGCTGGATAGGCCCGCTGCGCTCGCCCATCACCACCCCGGGGCTAAAGCCCCCCCAAATATTTTTTCCTGGTGACGCCACTGACTATTAGGCCTGGCGCAGCATCGCAAGGCGATCGCCTGCCGTGGCGCAAGGTTTAATAGTACGGCCCTAGGTGTCTTGAAGACATCTTCACCTCCCTCTCCTTACTTCTCTATTTCTCTCATTCCATCCTTCCCTCCTCTATATCATCCTTGATCGAGACAGACACATAGGAGCCACGAACATATATATATGACCTTCCAGCAATTACTTGAACTATCAAAGGCTTGCAATGGGAGAAATATAAATGTAAAGTTGTCTCACCCTACAGCTGACGCCACCTCCTTAGAGAATAGCGCGGAAGAATACTGTTGCGCAAATCTCTCACAGTCACCTTCCTTATCTCCTGACGAAGATCCGGTAGAAGAAAACTGAAACGAGTATAGTTTGCTCACCGCTGAAGGCCCAGTTATCACTCAACACAAAGGCGAAGGAAACTCTGTCTCAGTTCTTGGTTTACTAACAAAATCACAAGCAAAAGCACAAAAAGGCACATGTATGTCCATATGTCATATGCCCCCGATCGTTTGGAGATCGTCGCAAAGCTATACGTACAAAAATCACAAAACACAACCCCCCCCCCCCCCCCAGGTGCTCTTGCGTCTGTCCTTCCCCACGCCTCCTAACCAACTCCCGCCGCTGCAGGGTCGTGCGCGCCCCAATCAGAATCATCTCCACAAAGACGCACCC
>JACEEZ010019856.1:109064-131002 GCA_016584305.1 Chionoecetes opilio | reverse complement strand
GCGCCGGGACTTTGGGTTTGGGGTATGGGTATGTGGTGGCCCCCTTCCATTTTGATGGTAGTTTGATTAGTGGGTTAATGAGGGGGACATGTCAGAGGGATTACCCACCAATCCGCCAGGGATGTGGTGGCAAAGGGGCTCCTGGAGGAAAAAAAACATCAGTTTCCCGTGGGCGCTTTGGAGGAGATGGTTTTTGGCCCTGGACTCCAGGGATGTTTCCCATGCAGGAGGCGAAGCCCTCCATGATTTCTGCTCCCGGGGGGGTGGGGTGGCCTGGGTTTTCGACATGACTGGACCCAGGTTGTTGGTTTGGGTTGGTTGAGTATGTTAGGGGAAAAAGGTTGGTGAGTTTTGTTGAGCCGAGAGTTTGTGGGTTCGGATCGGGTTGGGTGATGGGGGGGGGGGTTTGGGAAGGAGGGGTTTGGAATGGGGGGGAGTAGCGTGAGTTTTGATTTGTTTTTCCTGGAGGCAGAAGGGGGGTGGGAAATTTTTGAGGTGGTTTTTGTGAGAAGGTTGGTCGACTAGTCCCCCAGCAGGGGCTTTACGAATGCCCCGTGTCCATTCTTTGGGGGGAATATGCTATAGACATACTAGGTCAGAAGGATGTCCTTCGACTGTTATTGGGGGGAGGAAAAAGCCCTTCCCCCCTTTGTGGTCGGGGTAAAAGGTGGGTGGCTTTTGCCGCGGGAGGTTGGGTGGGGGAGCGTGATGTTCAGAGGGGCTGATTGTGGGCCCAATGGAGGGGATTGAAGCAGGATTTAAGGGTGTGAGCGGGTTTTGACTTTTTTCGTCTCTGGATCTTGGGAAAAGGTAGGGGGGGGAAAGACCTCCAGGATTTTTGGGAAAGGTTTGTGTGGGCGGGGCTGTCGAAGAGCACCCATGGAAGGTTCCTGGTAAGCCTCGGGTGTTTCTTCAGCCATGGGCTGGTTTTGTACCTGGAGAAGTGCCGTCAACCTCCTTCGTTTGGGGGTTCCATGCATGGTGAGTTTGCCTGTCGGCAGCGATAGAGGTTGGGAAAGCGTGGCAGCGGTACAGGGGGGGTGGGGAGAGAGGCAGAGATAAAATGTTCCCCCACATCCCAGGTCAGCTGGCTGGTAGAGTTTTCCCTTTCCAGGGGGAAGCAAACCCTTTCGTGTTTGAGACTCCACTCTCTTGGTGGTTGGCAGCGAGTGCTCCAGGCCCTGGGTGTGTTTTTGAAGGGCTCAGGGGGAAGGCGGAGAGGGTTAACCCATATATTCCTGAAAATTTTTGGTCCTCTCTCTCTCTCTCTTTCTCCCCCTTTTTCCCCTTCTTCTTCTCTCTCCCTCTTCTTCTCTCTCTTTTTTCTCCCTTCTTTTCTCTTCTCTCTCTCCTTCTCTCTCTCCCCTCTTCTTCTCTCTTCTCTCTCTCTCTTTTCCTCTCTCTCTCTCTCTCTCTCTCTCTCTCTCTCTTCTTTCCTCTCTCTCCTCTCTCTCTCTCTCTTCCTTCTCTTCCCTCTCTCTCTCTCTCTCTTCTCTTCTCTCTTATCCTCTCTCCTTCTCTCTTCTCTCTCTCTCTCTCTCTCCTCTCTTCTCTCTCTCTCTCTCTCTCTCTCCTTTTCCTTTTCTCTCTCCCTCTCCCCTTTTTCTCTCTCTCTTTTTCTCTCTCCTCTCTCTCTCTTCTCTTTCTCTCTCTTGCTCTCCTCCTCTCTTTTCTTCCTTTTTTCTCTTTCTCTCTCTCTCTCTCTTTTCTATTCTTTTTTTTTTCCCTCCCTCTCTTTTCCCTCCTCTCTCTCTCTCTTCTCTCTCTCTTTTCTCTCTCTCCCCTTTCTCAAATATGTTGTTTGTGTTAAATTTTGGTGAGAAGTTTTTTCTAGTTTTTGCTCTGCATTATTTTTATGATGAAACATTTTTTTTTTTGTTTGTTTTTTCCTGCATTATGCCTCACTTGTTTTGGTGTTATTTTAACGCGCGGAAGTCCCCCCGGAAGACAAAAAAACTTTTATGAAAAGCGAAGGGGTTGGGCATGAAGCTATAATGGGCTTCAGGTGCATTATTGCCCCAGTGTGTTGGGTAAAAACCCTACCAACGCCAGAGGCACGTTGGGTGGCTGGAAAAAGGTTTTCCGGGCCCTTTGTTCGACTCACAGAAGTGGGTTTGGAAGATAAAATGAGGTTTCAAAATTAAAAAGCGCAGGGTATTCGGTTTCACCCCTCCCGACAACACAGGCTCTGGGGGGGTATGGCCCTTTTCAAACGGGCCATGCCTAAGAAAATACCCGAGCCTGTTAAAACGGGCAAAGGGAGTAAAATAACCCCCAATGGGCCCCCCGGCGCGGCAACACAAGCCCATTTTAGGAACCCTCCACACTTAAAAACCGGGGGGCCCGTTTTTCAAAAAACCCCGCCCCCAAAGGGGCCCTTTTGGCCAAGTAAAAAAAAAAAGGGGAAAAAGGGGCGAAGAAAAAAAAAAAATTCCCGACCCAAACAAAAAAATTATGAGGGTTTAAAAATTATTTTTTATGAAATTACAAAATTTAAAGTTATTTACACACAGCTTTTTAAATTATAATAAACACAAAACATGGAAAAAAAATGTGGGTACGTGGGTTTTGTGTTGTTTAAAATTGATTAAGGCGCACCCCCCCAGGGGGGGCGGGGGGGCGTTGTGGTTTGTGAGGTTTAGTTTTTCATCAGTGGAAGAAACCCCCATTTCCCAAATTTTTTACATGATAGGGCATTCCAAGTTAATAACAGGGGAGTTTTTCCCCCCCAGGGGGGAGGGCAACCCCAGTATAACCTTCCAACCCCCATCCGACCTGGGAATGCCCCAGGGGTTTAAAAAATTAAAAAAAAAAAAAAAAAAAAGCTTCGTAATTTAAAAAAAATTTTTATTTTAAAATTGTTTCCCAGAAGAAAAAAAATTAAAAATTCAAAAAATTTAAAAAGAAGGGGGGGGGGGGGGGGAGAAACCCGGCCCCGGGGCGAGGGGGGAGAGATTGGAAAACAAAAAAAAAAGAAGCAAAAAAAAAAAGAAAGGAGAAAAGCAAACCCAAACCATGTGGAAGGCCCGAAAAAAGCGAAGGGGAAAAGAAGAAAGAAAAAACCCCAAAAAAAGAAAGGGGAGAAGAAGAGGGGAGGAGAGAGAGAAGGAGAAGAGAGGGGGGAAGAGAAGGGAGGAGGGGGGGGGAAAGAGAGGAGAAAAGGGGAGAAGGAGAAGAGGGAGAGGAGGAGAGGGGAGAGAGAATAGACGTTAAAAGTTTATGTGAAATTAAGTAAAAATTTAATCTATAAAATAAAGCGGTGTGTCGTTGCGTGGTTATGTGGAATAGGTTCCGGGCCCCCCTGGGAAAAAAACCCCATATGGACAGGAAAAGGTTGACCCGGGGAAGGTATGTTTTGAGATGTCCGCCTTTTTTTTCTTTTTTTTAAACCTTTTGGAGAAATTGGAAAAAAAAGGGGTTGGAGAAGGGGGAAGTTGACGTTTTGGGGGGAGGGTAAATTTATAAGGGGGGGTGTTTTGGGAAAAGGGTTGGGGTGGATGGGGAGTAAGGGGGGGGTTTGGGGGTTTTTGATAGGTGAGGGGAGGGAAAGGGGGGGTGATGGGTAATTGATAATGGGTTGTGGGGAAGGGAAAAATGGGTGGGAAAGGGTGGGGGGGGTGATGGGTAATGGTGAGGGAAGGGGGGGGGGGAGGGTAAAGGCGGGGAGGGAAGGGTGGGGGGTGAGGGAAAAAGGGTGGTGAAAGGGTGGGGGGGAAATCTTTTCTTTCAAATGATGGGGCTGAAGGGGTATCGGAGGGGTCCAGTTTGGTGGGGAAAGGCCCCCAAAAGGTGGTGGGGAAGGGAAAATAGTGGGGTGAAAATGTGGGGGAGGGGGTTTGTGGTGGGGTCATTAAAAAAGTGTTTGGGGGTTGGAATTTTGTTGGTGAGGTTATTAGCCAAAAGTGATTTTAAAATAATTTTTTCTCTTTCACTGGGGAAAGGCCTGGGGTAGAAACCCTTCTTTCCAACCCTTGTTTTCCGTAGATTCCAAAACCCCCCTTTCAACCCCCAAAACCCCAAAAAGTCCCCGGGATTTGTGGAAAAGGGCAAAGGGGTTACCGCAGAGTTTTTCTTGTAATCTAATACTCTAAAGTGTTTTTAGCGCAACCCCCCCCACCCTTCAAATGATTTTAAATCGATATGAACAAGACGTTACCACTACGATGATATTTGCGAGTTTTTTAGGTCTACTCGCATCCAAAATTGAATTTACAGTTTCGGCTCCTAACAGACAGACAGACAGACCGACACAGCCCCACAGCACGACTACTACTATAGTATATTAGATTAAGGTACAAAATAGAGCAAAGGCGCACTCCAGAGGTTGCATGGGCAAGATTGACATGATAATGAAGTAGCTAGAACTATGTTGTTAATTACATTTCAGATTGTGCATATGCAAAAGATATGTTAGTTGTTACATACATATAAGTACCTTTATGAGATTGGCAAAGTTTGGGTGACTGTTTTTGAGCATTGGATAAGGTTACATGGTTCGTAGATAATAGTGCAGCACGACAGCATAGGAGGCATTGGCACAGGGACTCTAAAAGAAATCATTAATGGACATTCCATTAAAATAATGCGGAGTGTGTGCTTCTCTTCGTTTTACCAGGTTACATTTTTTCATATTTATGTTGTCACGCAACAGCTACTCCCACATGTACTTATTACCTAACCTAGCCTACTATAACACACTGCTGGACGCCTAGTAGTTAATCGGTGACCATTTGTATGTAGTGGCGGTTGACACCCTTTGTGACGTTCCATATCATGTTCAGGAGAAAGCAGACTGACTGACGAGCATTCAGCATTGATGTGTCAATATGTCTCTTCTTTTAAGTTGCATTTTTCTCACACAGTTCTGTTTTTAGAGGCAAGGGGAGAGGAGCGGAAGACCTAACAAGCATCTTAATCGTAGCACTGTTGCGAGATCATTGCACGCTGTTGAGCGCTATCCCACAGTGTGAAATGGGGACCATATGTAAAGTTCGACAGTTTCTGTTTCGCTTGACAAGTTATCGGATATACCACAAGTTTAATCATTTTGTTCACGAGCGACGGTGTGACGAAAGCTCCTGGATGGTAAGACGTAGGAGCAGTCGGTGCGGTCAGAGGCAATGATGACATCTTCGGCCTCTCGCTCTTGAATGCTGCAGGAGCCGCTGCTATCCCGAGAAGCTCCGTGTGGGTCGAGGAAGCAGCAATCAGCGGTCGGATGCTGAGCGCACCGAGTGTTCACCACGCTTTCTCCTGTAGTTACAAGGACCCCGGCCCCCGCACGCCCGTCCCATGCAGCGAGCCCGTCGGTGTACAGGATATTGGGGGACACTCAGGGAGGGGCATGTCAATATACTAAGAAAATCCTGCTAGCATTCACTCGCATGGTACATAAACTTCTAACCTTGATGCAGTAGATAGGCACATTGAAAGACTGCAGTTCCCAGGGGGAGAGATCACACTGGTTTGTGTCCGTATATCCATGTATTTATCAAACATTTAAATGAATTGAGCAAATGCTGATGATGAGAGCGCAAATAACACTTTTGCTTTACACTTGAAGATTGAAAAGAGCGGCCTCATATACTGACCATCATCATTAGTATTTAGGATCTCATTAATTTGGAGGGGACTGCAATTTGCAGTATCGTAGTGGGGAGGTGTAATCCTATCTCGTGTCTGTGGCACCATCCTGCTGTGTTGATCTTGGTCACCATTTAAATTATCTTCCTAGATTGCTGTATTTTGAATGACTTCAAGTGCTTTAGATTTTCCTTGGTTAAGACGTGTTAGGGTGCTAGAGTTGTAGTCTATGACTGATCTGATTAAGGAAACATATAGCCTCTTAAGGACGGGGATAGACGACCCCACGTCTCCCCATGACACCTTCCTTAGAAACGCTAGACAAGGCTGACAGATGTGCTTCAGTCTGGTGGCTTCGTTGTGTCTTGTGTTGCAATGCCCAACAAGTACACCCATATACTTGTAGGTGGAGACTTCTTTTAGAATTTTCCCTTGTAGTTTTAAGGAAGCTTTATCCCGATGCCGTTTATACAGCACCCTGCTTTTCCCTGGTGATATGATGAGGCCGATGGAGTTGCACAATCTCCCCAGTGTTCGCAACGCGTTTTTTATGTGTGTTTGTGAGTCAGCTTGTAGCACTATGTCATCAGCATAAACAGTAATAACAACCCCATCAAATTTGAAACAAGCAATAATATTCATAAGTGCGTTGAAGAGCGTTGGCGAGAGAACACCCCCCTGTGGTGTTCCAAATTCCATTTTTTCCCACCTGGAGTAAGCCCCCTCTAAGTAGACTCGACTGTGTCTGTCTGTTAGGTAGTTTTGTACTATTCTGGTGATGGTCCCCGAGGTCATATTAGATAGTTGGGATAAGATGACACTGGGGTTAGCTTTATCAAAGGCTCCCTTCAAATCAATAAAAACATTAAATCGTTTCCTTATGCAAGCAAGGACTCTATGAATGCAATTTTGTGTGCTCCTGCCAGGAATGAACCCATATACTCCTGGAGCCAATGGGTGTTTTCGTGTTTGAGAGGGCCCCAAGATCATTCACCTGATTTTGATAGAGGACCACCTGGGGCATAATATTAACGAGGGTAGCTCAGCTGAAACCTGGCAATAATCTCATAAATCACGGATTTGTCAAAATTGTGCTTCCCGGAAATGACCCTCCGAATGACGGGTAAGCCTCCTTTGGATCGCCATAGCACCTAAATAAATTCACTTAAGGAAACGAATTACCACTCAAAAGAAAGCTTTACTTATCCGCTACAAGATTTAGCTCAAGTGAAGTTGATTACACCATGCACGTTTTCAGTAGGATCGTAAATACAAAGTTATATCAAAATTTTTGAAAAATCTAGGGTTGTAATACACAACAAATAAAATAAAATATATGGAATGACAAATCTCATTGATTTTTAGTTTATACTAGTTTATTACACAATAGAGAAGTTTTCAAAACTACCAAACATAATAATGTATGTCCATGTGAACATTTAGGGTCAAATTAAAAGAAATTATGAATTTACTAAAACTTGAGGTAAATACCACTACACTTTTTCTCACGTTTAGGACATGAGAAGTACAAACAGAAAAGTCTTGCTTATCTAAGCTTCCGTTTTGAAGGAAAAGTAGGTTTTTAAGAGCAGTAGTGATGAATAAGGATGGTGTTGGTGACCAAATTGGAAAAATGTTATGTCCACTCTCTTAATACTCCTGGAGCCAAGGGGGGTTTTCATGTTTGAGAGGGCCCCGAGATCACTCATCTGATTCTGATAGAGGACCACCTGGGGCATAATATTAACGAGGATAGCTTATCTGAAATCTGGCAATAATCTCATAAATCACGGATTTGTCAAAATTGTGCTTTCCGGAAATGATCCTCCGAATGACGGGTGAGCCTCTTTTCGATCGTCATAGCACCTTAACAAAGACACGTACGGAAATTATTTACCACTCATAAGAAAACTTAACTTATCCGCTACAAGATTCATCTAAAGTGAAGTTGATTACACAATTTACGTTTTCAGTAGGATTGTAAATACAAAGTTATCAATTTTTTTGAAAAATCTAGGGTTGTAATACACAAAAAATAAAATAAAATATATGGAGTGACAAATCTAATTGGTTCTTAGTCTATACTAGTTTATAACACATTAGAGAAGTTTTTTAAACTACCAAACAGAATAATGTAGGTTCATGTGAACATTTTGGGTCAAATTAAAAGAAATTATGAATTTACTAAAACCTGAGGTAAATACCATTAAACTTTCTCTCAAGTTTAGGACTTGAGAAGTACAAACAGAAAAGTCTCGCTTATCTTAGCTTCCTTTTTGAAGGAAAAGTAGGTTTTTAAGAGCAGTATTGATGAATAAGGATGGTCTTGATGACCAAATTGGAAAAATGTTATGTCAACACTAAATAGTGGGGCGGTTTACCTAGGATATTCAAACCTATTGTGCATTTTTTGATAAAAGCACCAATTTTGGCACAGAGGTAGACCAATATATTATGAACAAATTTGGATGTGGAGCCATCGCCCAACTGCCCCCTGGCGGCCGTGGCGGCTATTTTCCAAAATGGCCGCCATGTGGCTGCCGAGGAAGACTTATCCCTAGGTGAATGAGATGTACTGAGTAAATGTGCAGGAGAAAATTATTGTTTTGAATCTGCAATGTTGTGCAAACATTATGTTGCGTGCTGTTGCTAATGTAGGGTAGGACTTAACAAAGAAAGGTGCCCATGTGTTTTTAGAATCTTATCTTATTATCGATTTATTGAATTATTCATAGATTAGCATAACAACTATGACAAACATCTCTCAGTTGAACATGTCCTAATTCACTTGGATTCTGAGTGCTCCTTTAATACAAATTGGTCATTTTCCATTTCCAGAACAATGTCGAAGAGCTTCAAACTTGTTGAGCCTCATGGTGCAGAAGCAGCTCCGTCTACCTCCGCCCAGCAAGCAACAGAGACAAACTGGTCATTATGCTTCTTATGCCAAGAAACGACGCCAGAGTCGCTGACAAGTCTATCCCAGAATACACGCCAAGACAAGGGGAGCAGCTACAGCATTCTCGCTGGACATCTGAGAAGGCTCAATGAGCTTGGATTGCTCCCCAACTCTTTTCTGTTGAGCCGATTAGATGAAGGCAGTGGCGTTGAAGCAGCATTGAGCGCCAACAATGCACGATACCGCAAGACCTGCAGGCTGAGGTATAACAAGACCAGGTTAGAGCTGAGAAGAGGCACCTGAAAATAGGCGCCGACGAAGAAGAGGAAGTTGTTGCCCGCAAGCGAACTCGATATCTGTCACGACCATCAAGTACTGAGACGAAACACCAAGAAGTGAAATGCTTCTTCTGCGGAGAAGCTCCTGGTAGTGCTGGTCTTCATGAAGCTGCGACATTCCAACTGGACTCGCGTGTCAGGTCGTGCACACTGATTCTGAACGACATGGACCTTCTGACGCAACTGAACGCTGGGCACATGGTTGCACAGGAGGCCAAGTACCACCGAAATTGTCTCCTGAACTTGTACAATCGCGCACGGAAGATTAAGGAAATAGCGAGCAAAGGTACATACGATGAACACGCAATAGCAGGACCTGCTTTAGCAGCGCTGATGGTGTTTATTGAAGAAGCTCACATGGATGACAAGACGTCTCCGGTCTTCAAAATTGCTGACCTGGCGCAGTTATACACGTCAAGGATGGAACAGCTGGGAGTCAAGCATGAGGGCAGGGTGCACACGACCCGTCTTAAGCAGAGACTGCTTGCTCACTTTCCTAACATGTGTGCACAGCACCAGGGGTGCGATTTCCTGCTTTCATTCAATGAAGACCTCGGCGATGCCCTGGCAAAGGCTTGTGAACTGGACAGAGACCTTGATGCTGTCCACCTGGCGCGTGCTGCCCAAATTGTGAGACACCACATCATCGGAGATGCCAAGGTGTTCAACGGGTTTCCTGCAGGATGCCAACAGGACTCCGTGCCACCCATGCTGCTTGCCTTGGTCACTATGATCTTGGAAGGACCCAGTATCAAGCACCAGAGTGAAAGCACAACACCAGCGGCACTGAGCATCGCCCAGCTCCTCAAATTCAACAGCGTTATGCACCGACGGGCCGCCACAGGCAGTACGCCTCGCCCAGTCAGGCACGCCACCACGCAGGAGACACCAGTTCCAACCTAAATCGGGCTAATGTTACATGCACACATGCGCAAGAGGGAACTCGTCGACAGGCTGGCACACATGGGGATTTCTATCTCCTATGATCGGGTCCTGTCCCTTTCCACACAGCTGGGGAACAGTGCCTGCCGCCTCTACCACCAGGAGCAAGTAGTCTGCCCTCCCAAGATGAGAGGCAGAGTCTTCACGACTGCCGCGTGCGTGAAGGCACGTGGTCATGGCAGTCACGACTGCCATGTCATTCCATGGGACTGCTATTTCCCTCATGCAACACCCTGCGGTCCCTGGGGCCGGCATTGACCGCAGCATCATCATCCTCGGAGGGCCGAACGAAAGAGGCCTCAAAACAGTTGACCATTTGCCGCACTACTATACAGATGTCCCATCCGTCGGCAGCATCAAGAACACCCCCGTGCCGGCTACCAGCGTGACATCCCTGAGCAGCAACAGCGGCCTCAAGCAGCATGCTGAAAGAGAGCATCTCTGGCTAGAACACACCCAAGTCGCCCTACAAGAAACTTCTCCAGTGGAGAAAACTGCCCTGGCTGCATACCACGCAAGCCAGCAGGACATGCCAGCCAGTCTGGCCATCTGTCCCACCGCACTGCTCCCACTCTTCCTGGAGAGCGCCCACACCGTGGCTATGATCAAGCACTCCATGGATGTGGTCAGGATTGCAGTGGAACATCTCAACCCTGGCAAGACTCCAGTGGTCACATTCGACCAGCCGCTGTTTGCTTTGGCAAAGCAAATCCAGTGGAAGTGGCCACATGAGTATGGTGAAGAGAAGTTTGTCGTCCTCTTCGGCGGTCTTCACATCGAGATGGCAGCACTGAAGACCCTTGGTGAATGCCGGCAAGGGAGCGGATGGGTGCAAGCACTGGTTCAGGCAGAGATCACCAGTGTCGGGACAGCGGACTCCTTCCTGCGGACATCCCATGTCAGTCGAACCAGGAGGGCTCATCAAGTGACAGCAGCAGCCCTCTTCACCCTGCAGCAGCACGTCTACAACCACTACATTGACCAGCTGGGTGACGCACGCAACGAGCAACTGGAGTTCGACGATTGGTGCCAGCAAAAAGCGGAGACCTGCCCCCAGTTCGACTACTGGGCAACTGTCCATCAACTGGAGGTGACGGGCCTGGTGTACGTGCGGTCTCTGCGCCAAGCGTCGTTTGCGATGTACGTAGATGCCCTGAGAGAACTAGCAGTGTGGTTCCATGCCCTGGATCACACCAACTACGCGCGCTGGATTCCTGTGCATCTGCGAGACATGGTGGAACTGCCGACGACACACCCTGAAATAGCCCAGGAATTCCGAGCTGGGAAATTCACCGTCCAGAAGACGAACAGGTCGTTCTCTGCCATACCCGTTGATCAGGCCCACGAGCAGAACAATGCTGCCATCAAAGGAGATGGAGGTGCAGTGGGCCTGACTGACAAACCCAGCGCTCTACGACGGTAGAGTACCTATATTATATAGAGTAGTGACAACTCGATTTGTGGGCGCCATCTTAGCGCCAGAGCCTCTTCGTTCACCCAAGACCCGGGGAAGTTCTCAAGGCATGACCCCACAGTATATCATGTTATACATGTATAAAGGATAGACTGTCATCTTCGGAAATGTTTGTTCTATAAGATTATCACATAAAACACAGTAAAACACTTTAAATAAAGGTCATTATGAGACTGACGAAATATGATGAACTTAACATTCACTTAAAACAGCTTATAAGATGGGAGATATCAATAGAAGCAGAATTTTATTAGCTTTCCGTTGATAGATTTCTTTTTCTGATACATTCAGTAAAACCATGCATATCTGAGCGTTAACTAAATAAATCTCCGCGTTGGCCCCACTCTCTCTCTCTCTCTCTCTTCTCTCTCTCTCTCTCTCTCTCTCTCTCTCTCCGTGAAAGAGAAAGAGTGTGTGAGAGAGATATATATGAATGAAAGAGAGATATGAGTGAGAGATCGAGAGATATGAGAGAGAGAGAGTAACGGTTGAGAGTAACCCAAAACCTTTTTTCTACTTATGTATATATTTTATATATTATATATATATATATTATATATATATATATATATATATATATATATATATTATATATTATATACTAGCCGCAAGCCGCCTTCCGGGCGGACTTTTTGCTAGCTCCTGCGGAGGGCTATTGGTGTGGGCCTTCGGCCCACCACCTGTGTTTGGTGGGCCTTCGGCCCACCAAACACGGACTCTCCAGATAGCCCCTTCTAACTTTCCTGAAATCATGGATGTAGAAATGTATGTATTACCCCCACCCATTCACTCACCCATTACCCATCACCCCCCACCCATTCACTCACCCATTACCCATCACCCCCCACCCATTCACTCACCCATTACCCATCACCACACACCCATTCACTCACCCATTACCCATCACCCCCCACCTATTCCCTCACCCATCACCCATCACCCCCACCCATCACCCCCCACCCATTCACTCACCCATCACCCCACACCCATTACCCATCACCCCACCCATTCACTCACCCATTACCCATCACCCTACATCAAGGTTTCCTCAATTCTCGCAACCCACTTTTTTTTCACAATTATCGCTAATAGGCTGCTAAAAAAAAAAAAAAGTGATCGGATCATCTCATAATTGGGCTTAAAACCTTCCCCTGGTCACCCGGTTCCAAAAATGTTTCATATGAGGTGATTGCGCCACGGGGGCGGAACCTATACCAACACCACACACACACAGACCAACAGACAGACAGACAGAACCACTTTCGCTTATATTTACCATTACCCATCACCCCCCACCTATTCCCTCACCCATCACCCATCACCCCCAACCCATCACCCCCCCACCCATTCACTCACCCATCACCCCACACCCATTACCCATCACCCCACCCATTCACTCACCCATTACCCATCACCCTACATCAAGGTTTCCTCAATTCTCGCAACCCACTTTTTTTCCACAATTATCGCTAATAGGCTGCTAAAAAAAAAAAAAAGTGATCGGATCTCTCATAATTGGGTTTAAAAAAAATCTTCCCCCTGGTCAACCCGGGTTTCCCAAAAATGTGCCATATGAGGTGATTGCGCCACGGGGGGCGGAACCTATACCAACACAACACCCCACAACACACACACACACACACACCCCACAGACAGACAGACAGACCGACACACTTTTCGCTTATATTTACCATTACCCATCACCCCCCACCTATTCCCTCACCCCATCACCCATCACCCCCCACCCATTCACTCACCCATCACCCCACACCCATTACCCATCACCCCACCCATTCACTCACCCATTACCCTCACCCTACTCAAGGTTTCCTCAATTCTCGAAACCCACTTTTTTTCACAATTATCGCAAATAGGCTGCTAAAAAAAAAAAAAAAGTGATCGGATCATCTCATAATTGGGCTTAAAACCTTCCCCTGGTAACACCCGGTTCCAAAAATGTTTAAATAGAAGTTGATTGCGCCACGGGGGGGGGGAACCTATACCAGACACACACACACACACACACACACACACACCACACAACAGACAGACAGAAAAGACAGACACACTTTCGCTTATATTTTACCATTACCCCATCACCCCCCACCTATTCCCTCACCCATCACCCATCCCCCCAAAAACCCCCATCACCCCCCACCCATTCACTCACCCATCACCCCACACCCATTACCCATCACCCCACCCATTACCCTCACCCTACATAAAGGTTTTTCCTCAATTCTCGCACCCACTTTTTTTCCAATTATCGCTAATAGGCCTGCTAAAAAAAAAAAAAAAGTGATCGGATCATCTCATATTGGGCTTAAAACCTTCCGCTGGTCAACCCTTCCAAAAAATGTGCCATATGAGGTGATTGCGCCACGGGGGGCGGAACCTATACCAGACACACACACACACCACACACCCACACACAGACCAGACAGACAGACAGACACACTTTCGCTTATATTTACCATTACCCATCACCCCCCCCTATTCCCTCACCCATCACCCATCACCCCCCACCCATTCACTCACCCTCACCCCACACCCATTTAGGCGGCTAAAAAAAAAAAAAAAGGATCGGATCATCTCATAAGAGGGCTTAAAACCTTCTCCTGGTCAACCCGGTTCCAAAATGTTTCAGATGAGGTGATTGCGCCACAGGGGCGGAACCTATACCAGACACACACACACACACACACACACACACACACAGCCCAGACAGACAGACAGACACACTTTCGCTATATTTCAACCCACTACATTACCCATCACTCCCCACCTATTCCCTCACCCATCCCCCCAACCCATCACCCCCCACCCATTCACTCACCCATCACCCCCACCCATTACCATCACCCCACCCCTTCACTCACCCATTACCCATCACCCTACATAAAGGGTTTTCCTCAATTCTCGCAACCCACTTTTTTTTTCCAATTATCGCTAATAGGCTGCTAAAAAAAAAAAAAAAAAAAAAGTGATCGAATAAACTCATAAGTGGGCTTATGACCTTCCCCTGGTCAACCCGGTTCCAAAAATGTGCCATATGAGTGATTGGCGCCAGGGGGGGCGGAACCTATACCCACACACACACACACGACAGACAGACAGACAGACAGACAGACAGACAAAACTTTCGCTTATATTATTATAGATATATATTATATATATATATATATATATATATATTTTAATAATATATATATTTTATTATATATATTATTTATTATATATATATATATATAAAATATACTATATAATTATATTTATATATATACTATATATATTATATATATACAGTATATATTGTGGTGACTCACACCACACCTGGTTAATCACCTTTCAGTCCACGCCTTGCTCTTAATCTTGTCCTAGGGATTATCACTTCCATACCTCTTAATGGCTTCGATCAGGTTTTCGCCTCCCCTTGTCCATGTCGACATCACCTATGATCTCGCCGACTGCCCATTAAGGGATTAGGCGTCAGGTCATCAGGTCGTGAGTATCGTGGCCTTTATAAGGACGTCTCTTGTAGAGGATTACCCGAGGACTTCAATTTGCCCGCCCAGGTTTGTCTAGTGCTCGTCACCGTCGCCCAGTGCTCTTGCGAGTGTCCCCACGCCCGCGTCTGAGTATCCCCAGCGATACCTCGCCCAACCACCCTTTTTCTCGTTTTGTCCAGTGTGTTACCTCTTTCCTGTGTAGTGACTGTGGGCCCTGTTGTTGTGCCCAGTGCCCTGTGTGTGTCCCCCATCCAACCCCATTCATCAAGTGTCCCTTCAGGTCCCGGTGTGTCTGTGTGGCCGGTGGTGTTTTTCACCGGTGAGTGGTGCGTGGCTGGTGGCACCCAGCTGGAGTGTCTGTGTGTTTTTGCCCTGTGCGGTGCTGGGGAACGCGAGTGGGAGTGAAGTGCGGTGTGAGTACGGCTGACCTGGGTGGCAGGGTGTCATAGGGACGCGAGCCTGGTCTCGCGGCCGCCGCTAAGCGCAAGACTGTCACACATCAGGGGCCGGATTCCCTTCAGCCCCATTCCTCCGCCCGTGGATAATCCTCCTGCTGGGACGTGACCTGCCTCGTGGATTGTACTCTTGCCGTGTCGTGACCTACCTGCCCCGTGGATAGTCTTGTGTCCCCACACCCGCGTCCGGTTCCCCACCTCCAGTGATAACTCTCCCACCCACCATTTTTTTTTTTTCTTTTTGTCCAGTGTGTTACCCTTCCCTGTGTCGTGACTGTGGGCCCTGTTGTTGTGCCCAGTGCCCTGGGTGTGTCCCCCATCCAACCCCATTCATTAAGCGTCCCTTCAGGTCCCGGCGTATCTGTGTGCCCGGGTGGTGTTTTTCACTGGTGAATGGTGCGCGGCTGTGGCACCCAGCCGTAGTGTATCGTGTTTTTGCCCTGTGCGGTGCTGGGGAACGCGAGTGGGAGTAAAGTGTGGGTGTGAGTAGGCTGACCTGGGTGGCAGGGCATCATGCCTGTCAGCCTGTGGTGAGGCCCTACAATGGGGCGGGTGCGGATTAAGCACCCGCGCGCGGACGCGCTCGAGGTCCGGCGCAACTTACTGGAGATTCTGGCCACCACGGCCTGGCTGTTACCAACCTGATCCCGGCAAAGGACAAGGTCATCGTCCTCACCCAAACGGACCAGGATGCGGACGCAATCTTCCAACCGGAGAAACTTCAGCTCCTTCAGGATGCGGTTCATGCCCATCATGCCCCCAAGCTGCGGTCAAAACGGACGGTCATTTGCTTCCGGGCTGGACGACCTCATCTGCTCAAAGCAGTCGGAGGCCGTCAAGGCCGAGGTGGAACGGGTTCACGACTGGGCGAAGATCCAGGAAGTGTACAAGTTCCCGATGTCCACACCCCTGAAAATAACATTTGAAGCCCAGTAGCATGGCGAGTAAAGCAGCCGAGTCTGGGATTTCGGCTGTTTCAGTATGTCAATCCCGCCTGGCCAGATACGTGTGGAGACTACACACCCCTCATTGCTTGTGACAGATGCCACGCCATCGAAACGCACATCACCAGCCTGTGTGACAAGCCTCAAGACTACCTCGCCTGCTCAGAGTGTGCTAGCCGGGATCACAGATTCAATAGGTGCGAAAGCCACAGAGAAACTATGCATTAACTGCGGGAAAGGACCACAGCTGCAGGCCATGCGTTGCGAGGTCCGGAAACGAGCTCTCAGGGCTAAGGAGGCACGGCTGCGACAAGAGGGAGGCCGTGGGGCCGCCCCTTCGTACGCGCAGGCAGCAACCCCACCCACCAACGCTCAACCTACACTACCACACCAGACTTCAACACGACGGGTCTAATCTGGCTTGATGCAGGCCCCTTCATGAACAGCGGTGAACCCCGGCACATTCCAGGAGACATTAGCGGAGTGCCTCGCCCTGAATGGTCTCCCTAATGTTAAACTGCCTCCCAACCCCCCTTCGGAGCGAATAATTCAAAAAATTACTGGTGGACGTGGTTTGACCCCTGTCGCCATGTCCTCAACCAACGCGCCAGGTACCTGTTCCCGTGAACACGTGGCCTCACCCGCACCCATCCACCCCACGCATCTCAGTGGACACCGCCCCGACACAGGTCGACCCCGTTGATCCCGCCCCTGGGGAGGAAGCTAATGACGAGGCCTCAAATACATCACAGGCCGCGGCCACCACCACTACCTCGAACGTTGATGTGCTTTCTGTCAGTCACGAGGGGGACGCCAGCCAATCAGCGCCGGCCGTGGAGCTTGCCCCGGCTGGCTCCGCGGAAGGGACCCTAAGCCGAGCAGCGTCGCCCGCGGAGCTCGCCCCGGCTGGCTCCATGGAAGGGACCCTAAGCCGAGCAGCGTCGCCCGCGGAGCTTGCCCCGGCTGGCTCCATGGAAGGGACCCTAAGCCGAGCAGCGTCGCCAGCTGAGCTCGCTCCGGCGGGCTCCGAGGAGGAAGCCCCACATGAAATCAACAAGGGTGGGTCGGTTAGTGACGCAGCCAACACTCATACGCGTGGGGACACCCCCCCCGCCGCTGTGAGGCAGGTCGCTGCTAGAGGTTACCGGAGAGGTGGAAGAAATAGAAACAGGAAGTGACTCGTCTACGAGTAATCCAGCACAATGTACTTCACTGGACCACACGACGCTTTGACCTGAGTAACTGCTACCGACACCGACAATACGACCCAGACATCATCCTGATCAACGGACACGGACTGAATGACGAGACTAGACTGAAAATTCCAGGGTACAGGACTTATCAACAAAATCTCAGCGGCGAGCCCATGGATGGGGTCGCCATAGCATCAGGGGCTCGCTACAGTGCAGGATCAGGATGATTTTTTTGTCCGAGACCCTCGCAATTGAGATAGACACATCTGACGGACCTGTCTTCATCGCCACCTCATACCTTCCCCCCAGACGTCCCTTCCTTCCTCACCCTGACTTCTTGCGACTTTTAAGACGACGATCCCCAGTTTTTTATTGCTGGGGATCTGAACGCCAGACACCCGACCCTAGGCTACAGATCGACCAAACAAAACGGTCGTGAGCTCGTGGCCTACTCAGACGTCAGGCAGCCAATCACCTTGGTCCACACTTTCCCACTTACTACGGCCCTCTTTCTGCTACTTCTCCTGACATTGTTCTTTCTAATGCCGCTAATTTCTTATATCATTCTATCACGCCAGGCCCTTAACCACCAGCGATCATATTCCCATTATACTCGACATATCCACTTCCCCCATTCCCATACCTGTTCCTAAATCCTTCGCCTTCAACAGAACTACTGGGACGCTTTTGACGGGGACGAGTCACTACAAATGGCCGACCTACCTGACGTATCCCGGGCGACCTTGGACGATATTGACGCGGGACTTGACTCGTGGATGTCCACAGTCAAACTTGCTGCTGACAGACACATACCCAAGACTGCTCACAAGACGCCAGCATACTGTACACCCTCCAGACTGACACAGATGACACGTATACAGTTCCAGGCTCTTCGGGCCCAGGCCGGAAGACCAGGTTGGACTTATGACAATTACAGACGTTACATTCATTTACGCTTAACCTACAGGACGCCAGACGTGTTGAATCCCGGCAGTCCTGGGTAGTGCTCTAGCCAGACTGTCGGCTTCACACAGGGACCCAAAAGTTTTTTGGCGAGCAGTAAAGAGACTTTCTGGACGCGCGACTAACAAGACACATATTTAGTAGACACCAACGGACTAAAACACCACTCCGACGTTGACAAAGCCCGGCTGCACACCTCTGTTTGGGAGACTGTGTACCGGGATGACTTTGACGACGACGACAATGACATTGTGCTGGATTATATGACTGAAATCTACGTAGGTCGACTCCTTATGAGTCGGCGGACACGACGAGGATAAGGGGCACCTCGGAGCTCGACTCCCTGATCTCCTCAGGGGAGCTTCGGGGGTCCTGAGGCACAGCAGGAGTACCTGCCCGGGAGTCAGCGTATTAACAAAGTTATTCTCTCTCACATCCCAGAGCGGGCGATGGATCGGTTGCGGGACATCCTGAACGCGGCTCTCTCGGCGGGTTACTTCCCGAACGCTTCAAGGAAGCGGAGATGAGGATGTAGATCAAGTCTGGGAAGGCACCTACCCGCCCAGACAGCTATCCGCCCCATCTCCCTCCTGGAGGTTCCGGGAGAGCTGTTTGAGAGAGTCATCGCTGGGAGGCTCCGCAACTACCTGGAGGAAAACGGCCTGTACAACGACGCACCCGTACGGGTTTCGCCGTGGAAGGGGCACCACTCACGCCATCGCGGTGGGCCCCGGAGGCCCTCGCCATCCACCACGCCTCCGGCTACAGGTGCAATCTGGTCCTCCGGGATGTCAGCAAGGCGTTCGACAAGGTGTGGCACCTTGGACTCAAGTACAAGCTGCTTCACCTTGGGCTCCCGGGCCCGGTCGAGCGTTTACTCTGCGACTTTCTGGAGGATCGGACGGCCAGAATCAAGGTCGGCACCCAGGTTGGCCCCACCTTCCCACTGGAGACAGGAGTACCGCAGGGTAGTGTTCTCTCTCCCCAACCCTGTATGTCCTGTACACCAGTGACTGCCCGTCGTCGGTGGCGGGCATGAATGTCCTGTACGCCGATGATGTGTCCCAGGTCGTTTTCCATCCGGGACGATCCAGCGCCATGCTCAACGCCCGCACTGAGAGAGAGGTAGCCAGGATCAGCGCCTTCGAGGAGGAGTGGAGGATCAAAACCAACCTCGCCAAGTTCAGCGTCATCCCGATGGCGACCCAGAACCCCCCACCGCTAATGGTGGACGGTAGAGTGGTGGACTTCCAGGCCAGCGGCACCGTCCCTCGGCCTGCAAGTATCATCGCGAGGGTACGTGTCGCACGTGACGTCACGAGTACGGCGCGCAAAGTCCGCCCTGTTTACCCTCTACCGGTTCCGGGACCTCGACGCAGGGCTGAAGCTCCACCCCGTCAAGGCGCTGGTCCTCCCTGTCCTCACCTACCCCCCGATACCGCTGCACGCCCTGAGCAGGACAGCAATCAGTAAGCTGCAACGGGTGCAGAACGCTGCTCTCAGGTTCGTGGTGAACCACAGGTGGGACGACTTCGTGACAATGGAGTCGCTACACGAGTCCGTCGACCTCCCAGCCATCAATGTCCGCCTGCATCACATGGCCTCACAAGTGTGGCTCCGGATGCAGGAGGAAGAACTGGGAGCAGTTTTCTGGTCCTGGGAGGAACTCAGCGACGCGGCCCCGGATCGTTCCCACGGGTGGTTTCCCCAGGAGCCTGAGGGCCTTGCGTGATGACCCCGATCCCGCCCCACGTTACTCTTAGCTCTGCTTTATGTCCTCACGTTTTTCTTTTTTCTTTTTCTCGTCAAAAAAAAAAAAAAAAAACTTAATCTGTTAACTTTGAGTTATTATGTATCCCATTATTCATATCACTATTATATATTATATATTATATATATTATATCACATTATGTATCACTTATTCATTATCTATTGTTTACCTCATTTTTTGTTTTGTTTTAAACGCATATTTGTTTTCTTCTCTGTGTCTTGTCTTATTTCAAATTTTTATATGTATATACTCATGTCTTTTAGCTTACCTGTTCACTTCATCCTATAATTATTATGTGTTTTTTATCCTTTGTTTTTATGTTACTTAAAAATATTTAGATTGAAATTTTTTTTTCTTTTTTTGTGTGTGTGAATGTTTTGTGAACGTTTTTAACTAAAATCAGCAAGCCGGACCGCCCGGCCACTTTATTCTATTTCTGTATTTCTGTATTTCTGTACTTGGTATTCTTGTCCCCCCCCCCCTCTTTGTAACTTCCCCCACCTTTTCCCTCAATAAACTTGAAACTTGAAACTTGATAAGACACTTCAACCCTGAGACTTGTATCACCAACAACCTCTCTCCAAATAAACCAACCAACAACCCAGGTTGTCTGTTTATCAACCATGTAGAGGCAAGGTCACTACAGTTGGTGACCTACGGAGTGACAAGACACACCCAGGGGGGGGGGGGGGCTGCCCCTCGCCCCCCCCCATCACGCCTGCCGCGCCACCTGCAGCCACCAACGCCGCGCCACCCCTGCCGCTGCCCCTCGCCATGCCTCACCACGGCCAAGCCCTGCAGCTACTAGCCGCCCGCCGCCACGCCGCCAGCCATGCGCCACGCCCGCGGCCGGCACCTCGCCCTTCGCAGCCTCATCCTACCACGGCTGGTGCCACCCATCTCTGCACACTACGCCTCACGCTGCCTGCCCCTCGCAGCCCCATCTCGGCGTGCTGCCCTAGGCTCACCCCACAACCACCCAGCCCTGCGCGCTGCCACAGCAACCCGGCACGCCTGCTCGCCACCCATCTCAGCGCACCCACACACGCCCTCCTATGGCTTGTGTCCCACGCCCTGCCACCCAGCCCTGCCGACGCCACCCCTGGCGCCACCCCTGCCGCCGCCCCTGGTGCTGCCCCTCGCCGCCGTCACCGTCACCAGCGCCACTAGACGCTACGCCTGACGAAGCCATCTAAGGGCACCATCAGCCCTGCCTCCTGCCGCCACGTGCTACTCCTCGTCCTCCGCTGCTTCCTGCTGCCTCACGCTGCGTCCTGAAGCCTTCCGCTGCCTCCAGCAAGGCCCTGCAACGCACGGGCACTGCAGAGCAAGACAAGCTATCTTGGGAGCCGATTTCTTAGGACACTTCGCCTTTCCCCCGAAGACACCTGGTTTCACAAGTCTCCCTAGAAGATCTTGTGACAGCGACCCTCGGCACCTCCTATCTAATCTTGCAGCTACCGCTGCCAACGTGAAGACTGGACAGTGCCTTACCTACATACCTCGGCACTTGGCACCTCTTAATTTTGTTTTTCTCTGTATAAGTATATGTATAATTTTTTTTTTTTTTGAGGAAGCAGAGTACTGTGGTGATTCACACCACACCTGGTTAATCACCTTTCAGTCCACGCCTAGCTCTTAATCTTGTCCTAGGGATTATCACTTCCATACCTCTTAATGGCTTCACTCAGGTTTTCGCCTCCCTTGTCCATGTCGACATCACCTATGATCTCGCCGACTGCCCATTAAGGGATTAGGCGTCAGGTCATCAGTCGTGAGTATCGGGCCCTTTATAAGGACGCTCTTGTAGAGTGAGACACTCAACCCAGAGACTTGTACCACCAACCTTAAAACAGGTGTCTTTCA
>JACEEZ010019856.1:85000-102306 GCA_016584305.1 Chionoecetes opilio | reverse complement strand
GCTAAGTAGTATAACATTGACTTCGCAGTAGATTAGATCAGATATTAAGTAGTAGTGTCCATTGACCACAGAGTAAACATTGACTTGCCCAGGATTGTCTATGAAAACCACCATAATTATCACTATCTGGTTCTGTTATTGTTGTTGTATTATCGATGTAATTAGCATAATTGTGTTAATAATTTTGTTAATTGGCATCTTAATTAGCGTGGGCAGTGTCCATGAATAGCTATTGACAGACAGAGGAAGAAGGTCAGATAACATTTCCACAACTTAAATTAATCTAGCCTATTCACAAGGAATGTCAGCATTTGATGCCTGATCATGGGTTTCCTTGTCGCCATTTCATCTGCAATTAGTCTAAATATGTTAATTAATATCAGCAGCATCTCCCAAAATGTGACTAAGAGCTATCTGGCATGTCTTGATTCAAAACATTCAATAAACATTCACTAAAACCTTCAGCAGCAAACTTTATCTAACTTCTGTGTGTCTTTTGGGTGTCTG
Source organism: Chionoecetes opilio (assembly GCA_016584305.1). Classification (NCBI taxonomy): domain Eukaryota; kingdom Metazoa; phylum Arthropoda; class Malacostraca; order Decapoda; family Majidae; genus Chionoecetes; species Chionoecetes opilio. The sequence goes on along the minus strand of JACEEZ010019856.1, from coordinate 101,799 downwards.
CTGTCGGCCATTTTGGAAAATGGCGGCCACGGCCCCCAGGGGGTAGTTAGGCAATGGCTCCACATCCAAATTTGTTCATAATATATTGGTCTACCTCTGTGCCAAAATTGGGGCTTTTATCAAAAAATGCACAATAGGTTAGCTTACCCGCTGTACTATAAGTACATAAGGAAATCAAACTCGATTATACACTGAGAAACTGAATGAATGAGTCTTACAATAGTTTTTTTGTTTGTTTGTTTGTTCCTAACAGTAAAAGGATGTAATATAAATTGGAAAAAGTTTCCATTTCAGGAAAAATGTTGAGTCCAATTTTCACGAGGCGTATGAGCTGGGGTCACTTAGTACATAATCATCCAGCACCTATCCATGATCTAACTAAGTGGATTATTACATCCTTTGTCAGAAGCTTGGCAGCTGCAGTACTGACAACAAATCAGCTCATATTGTCTACAAACACATCGCTTAGTGGCACAGGACGTGCATTTACATGGCATTGGGAAGTCATCTGGCAGTAAGACCCGACATCGTTCCGGCTCAAGGATGCCACCAGCCGCGCTGTAGCCAAAATTCCTTGGATCAAGGTACACTTTCTCCAGACAGTGTAGTTGCATGTACGTCCTGTAAAATGCCCTGAGAATATGCCCCTTGATAGAACGACTGCTGGGGGGTAGGTCAAGGATAGTCTTTTGCTGTGTTGGAAGAGGTGATATCTTAGCTCATCCATTGTTTTGCATTGTGTTCCAGACTTGTACACATTAACTAAAAACTCTTCTATCAATGGAAAGTCAATTTCATTTTGGTGCTTTCCGAAGTTTTGGAGGTAGTGACACGGATTGGCTTTCAGTCCAGCTGCTTTTGTGCCGAATTTGCTTATTGAAGTTCCCAATATGAGCTAGAATGTTGTCAGTACTGCAGCTGCCAAGCTTCTGCCCAAGGATGTAACAATCCAGCTAGTTAGATCAAGGATAGGTTCTGGATGATTATGTACTAAGTGACCCCACACGCCTCGTGAAAATTGGACTCTCATTTTCGTAAAATGGAAAAAATTTACAATATATATTACATCCTTTTACTGTTGGGAACAAACAAACAAACAAACTATTGTAAGACTCATTCATTCAGTTTCTCAGTGTAGAATCGAATTTGATTTCCCTGATGTACTTAAGAGAGTGGACATAACATTTTTCCAATTTGGTCACCAAGACCATCCTTATTCATCACTACTGCTCTTAAAAACCTACTTTTCCTTCGAAAAGGAAGCAAAGATAAGCGAGACTTTTCTGTTTGTACTTCTCATGTCCTAAACTTGAGAAAGTTTAATGGTATTTACCTCAGGTTTAAGTAAATTCATAATTTATTTTTATTTGACCCTAAATGTTCACATGGACCAACATTATTATATTTGGTAGTTTTAAAAACTTTCTTTAATGTGTAATTAACTAGAACAGACTAAAATAACAATGAGATTTACCACTCCATATATTTTATTTTATTTTTTGTGTATTACAACTGTAGATTTTTCAAAAAATTTCATATAACTTTGTATTTACGATCCTACTGCAAATATTAATTGTGTAATCAACTTCACTTTAGCTAAATCTTGTAGCGGATACGTTAAGCTTTCTTTTGAATGGTAATTCATTTCCGTAAGTGTCTTTGTTTAGGTACTATGGCGATCGAAAGGAGGCTAACCCGTCATTCGGAGGGTCATTTCCGGAAAGCACAATTTTGACAAATCCGTGATTTATGAGATTACTAGCCGCAAAGCCACCTCCCGGGCGAACTATTTGGCTAGCTCCTGCGGAGGGCTATTGGTGGGCTTTCGGCCCACCATCTGTGTTTGGTGGGCCTTCGGCCCACCAAACACAGACTCTCCACATAGCCCCTTCTAACTTTCCTGAAATCATGGATGTAGAAATGTATGTATTAACGCCAACCCATTCACATCACCCCTAACCCATTCACTCACCCATTACCCATCACCCCCCACCCATTCACTCACCCATTACCCATCACCCCCCACCCATTCACTCACCCATTACCCATCACCACACACCCATTCACTCACCCATTACCCATCACCCCCCACCTATTCCCTCACCCATCACCCCCAATCCATTCACTCACCCATCACCCCACACCCATTACCCATCACCCCACCCATTCACTCACCCATTACCCATCACCCTACATCAAGGTTTCCTCAATTCTCGCAACCCACTTTTTGTTCTCACAATTCTCGCTAATAGGCTACTAAAAATAAAAAAATAAAAATAAAGTGATCGGATCATCCCATAATTGGGCTTAAAACCTTCCCCTGGTCAACCTGGTTCCAAAACTGTGCCATATGATGGGATTCCGCCACGGGGGGCGGAACCTATACCACACACACACACACACACAGACACACACACACACACACACACTTTCGCTTATATTATTATAGATTGCCAGGTTTAAGATGAGTTACCCTCTTTACCAGTATGCCCCAGGTGGTCCTCTATCAGAATCAGTTGAGTTATCTCGGGGCCCTCTCAAACATGCAACAGTCCCTTGGCTCCTGGACTATAAGATTAGTACATAAGGGAAATAAAACTCGATTCTACACTGATAAACTGAATTAATGAATCTTACAATAGTTTGTTTGTTCCCAGCAGTAAAAGGAAGTAATATAACTAGGAAAATTGTTCCATTTTACGAAAATGATGAGTCCAATTTTCGCGGGGCGTGTGGGCTGTGGTCACTTAGTACATAATCATCCAGCACCTATCCTTTATCTAATTAGCTCGATTATTACATCCTTTGTCAGGAGCTTGGCAGCTGCAGTACTGACAACAAATTAGCTCATATTGTCTACAAACACATCGCTTAGTGGCACAGGACGTGCATTTACATGGCATTGGGAAGTCATTTGGCAGTAAGACCTGACATCGTTCCGGCTCAAGGATGCCACCAGCCGCTCTGTAGCCAAAATTCCTTGGATCAAGGTACACTTTCTCCAGGCAGTGTAGCTGCATGTACGTCCCTTAAAATGCCCTGATAATATGCCCCTTGATAGAACGACTGCCGGTGGGTAGGTCAGGGATAGTCTTTTTGCTGTGGTGGAAGAGGTGATATCTTAGCTCATCCATTGTTTTGCATTGTGTTCCAGACTTGTACACATTAATAGAAACTCTTCTATCAATGGAAAGTCAATTTCATTTTGGTGCTTTCCGAAGTATTGGAGGTAGCGACACGGATTGGCTTTCCGTCCAGCTGCTTTTGTGCCGAATTTGCCTGTTGAATAACAACCTGTGAGATGATGCAGTACTACAAGTACTTTGCAAGTTTCCGTGCATAACCTCTCAGCCAAGATATGAAGAGGAATATATCTGGTAGTATTTCCCACACCAGCTCTAATCCACATTCCCTTAAACCATAGCTCTTTAGGAGATCCCAGTAATTTAACCCAAGGACCATGACGTCTGTATCATTAGACAGCACAACTACCCTTGTTGCCCTACTACATACTGCATGGAGAGCATGGGGGATGATCATCACATCAGCTTCTTCTATGCTGAGATCTAATTCAGGAACAGCTGTAGCCAATTATTATACATTACCTTGCATGGTTCACTATCATTGGAGAGACCCATCGAGCTGACCACAACATTTTTCATTGGTTTTGGGTTTCCTATGATAAAGTCTAGAAGTTGCCCTTGTACTTTGGTTTGTTTGTGGCTGATGCCCAGAAGAAGTCCATATGCACTGGCAACTGTATATCTGCGTTCACTTCATTCAGGTCGATTGGATTCCAGCTACATCTCATGATCCTCTCACTTTCTTTAACTAAGCAATCCATATATTTGGCAAGGACAAAGTCTTTTCACCAGCAGCCCTGCTGGTGTGGGAAATACTATACCAGATATATTCCTCTTCATATCTTGGCTGAGAGGTTAGGCACGGAAACTTGTAAAGTGCTTGTAGCACTGCATCATCTCACAGGTTTTGATTCTTCAAGCAAATTCGGCACAAAAGCAGCTGGACAATCCGTGTCACTACCTCCAAAACTTCGGAAAGCACCAAAATGAGACTGTCTTTCCATTGATAGAAGAGTTTTTAGTTAATGTGTACAAGTCTGTTACACAATGCAAAGCAATGGATGAGCTAAGATATCACCTCTTCCAACACAGCAAAAAAACTATCCTTGACCTACCCCCCAGCAGTCCTTCTATCAAGGGGCATATTCTCAGGGCATTTTACGGGACGTACATGCAACTACACTGTCTGGAGAAAGTGTACCTTGATCCAAGGAATTTTGGCTACAGCGCGGCTGGTGGCATCCTTGAGCCGGAACGATGTCAGGTCTTACTGCCAGATGACTTCCCAATGCCATGTAAATGCACGTCCTGTGCCACTAAGCGATGTGTTTGTAGACAATATGAGCTAATTTGTTGTCAGTACTGCAGCTGACAAGCTTCTGACAAAGGATGTAATAATCGAGCTAGTTAGATATAGGATAGGTGCTGGATGAGTATGTACAAAGTGACCCGAGCCCACACGCCTCGTGAAAATTGGACTCATCATTTTCGTAAAATGGAACAATTTTTCAATTTATATTACATCCTTTTACTGTTGGGAACAAACAAACAAACAATTGTAAGATTTATTCATTCAGTTTATCAGTGTAGAATCGAGTTTGATTTCCCTTATGTACTTAAGAGAGTGGACATATGTCAGTCAGTTTTCACTTCTAACATATATTCTAACTTGCATGACTATTACTAGTGAATTACAAATATATTCGACTTATAATTGGTGTGCAGCAGTGGTGACTGATTAAATCAGTCTTATAACACCATAACGCGGTGTTAAGATACCCTACGCAGTCTACAAGTCTACAAGCAACACTACAAGCCTCTACAAGAGTTTACCAAACTCCGGCCGTTCTACTGCTTCTCCACGTTCTACCAAGATTATCAAGATTATACGCCGATCTTTTTCAAACAACCACAACGACAACCAGCCAGTACCAATACCACAACCACGACCATCTACTATGGCAACCTCCGTACCTCCAGCCAGCACAGCCGAGCCACAACCATCGTTATCAAGCCATAAACTACCGCAACACAACAGCCAGCAACTAACTACAAGAATCTACAAGTCTACAAGCAGCAACTACAGAGGGAGAGAGAGGCAGACACACTACAAGCATCTAACAAGCACAGCACATTGTTTTGGCATAAGGTCAGCAGCGACTCCACTCCACGACCACCAACCCCGCTGCCAGACAATCATAGCCTCACCCCTACTATTCAATATATCAACGTAGCGTTCTACATGGGCCTGACTCCAACTACACGTCTACAACCCTGCATCTCGTCATGGCCAGCGCAACACAGAGGCGCAACACAAATACCCTCCAGCAACACAGCAACACCACATAGTATATATAACACCGTTAGTATATATAACATATATACTAACTTGCATGACTATTACTAGTGAATTACAAATATATACGACTTATACATAACATGTTTCCAATTTGGTCACCAAGACCATCCTTATACATCACTACTGCTCTTAAAAACCTACTTTTCCTTCAAAAAGGAAGCTAAGCTAAGCGAGACTTTTCTGTGTGTACATCTCATGTCCTAAACTTGAGAGAACGTGTAGTGGTATTTACCTCAGGTTTTTGTATATGTATCATTTCTTTTAATTTGACCCTAAATGTTCACATGGACCTACATAATTCTGTTTGACAGTTTTATAGTTTTAAAAACTTCTTAAATGTAAAATAAACTAGTACAAACTAAAAAACAATGAGATTTGTCATCCCATATATTTTATTTTATTTTTTGTGTATTACAACCCTAGATTTTTCAAAAAAATTGATATAACTTTGTATTTACGATCCTACTGAAAATGTTCATTGTGTAATCAACTTCACTTTAGCTAGATCTTGTAGCGGATAAGTTAAGCTGTCCTTTGAGTGGTAATTCATTTCCTTAAATGAATTTGTTTAGGTGCTATGGCGATCGAAAGGAGGCTCACTCGTCATTCGGAGGGTCATTTCCAGAAAGCACAATTTTGACAAATCCGTGATTTATGAGATTATTGCCAGGTTTCAGATGAGCTACCCTCGTTAATATTATGCCCCAGGTGGTCCTCTATCAAAATCAGGTGAGTAATCTCGGGGCCATCTCAAACATGAAATCACCCCTTGGCTCCTGGACTAATACACATTACTGGAGAGCTGGGGTTTGATACTATATAGTAGATGATTAAGGACTATTCTTTCAAAGCATTTGCACAGATAAGAGGTGAGAGATATTGGTCTGAAGGACCCTGGGTTTCCTGGTTTGGGAATAGGGACAATAATAGCTTTTTTCCAGGGTGTTGGTAGGCGTTCCCCGCTCCATATCATGTTGTAGAGTCGCAGAACAGGATTGCCATCAATCGTCGTAAGGAAGCGAATACCATCGTAGGTGACTAAATCCATGCCGGGTGCACTAGAGCTTGCCTTTTCCAGGCTCTTGACGAGCTCCTCTTCGGTGATGGGCATATTATCGGAGACATTAAGGTCGAGTTAAGCTGCTTCAATCTTCCCAATACGATTCCTGGCGTTGGTGGCAAGAGCACTTCGCACCTGCAGGGGCAGACAGTCATAGCTGGAGGCGTCCGCCCAATCCTGCATGAGTTCGTTGCTCTTCTTTGATGGGTCATGGTGGAGGGGCGATGGTGCTTTCTTCCCTTGTACGATTTTGATCTTCCTTGACACTTCAGCAAGTGGCGTTCTGTGATCCATGGATTGTAGAAAGGACGTCCAGTATTTTTCTCTTGCTTTCTTTTTGACATCTTGCACTTGATGCCCATCCGCTTGAGTATCGTCCGGTTATTATGAGTGGGGTTGTTTTGCCATTGATGCTTAATTTTCTTGTATTGTCTGTCAATCCGCTGAACGGCTTCATCACTGTTATACCATCTCTTCATTTCACTCATTGTGTTCCCCTTTCCATGCCTGACTGTCTATTAATTTTACTCTCCAGTTGGTGTATTATGTCTGTATTGAACTCTTCTGTCGATGAGGCGGTGTAATGTTTATACCAATTATTTATTTGTTCACTAATGCGTTGCTCATGTTTCTTCGGAACACACAGTCTGTTTCTGGGCATACTGTGTCTCCTTACTGTATCAGGGAGAAGGATCTCTCCATACACACCAAAGTGGTCGGATGTCAACGTGTCAACTAACTCAGTGATGACTCAGTGCAGGGTCATTGATCAGACATATATAATCAAGCTTGTTTCCCTGTAAATGTGTTGGCTCAGGTCCATTGAGAGTATTCAGAACATCTTGGTTGTTTTCCACGCAAGAGACAAGTTTTTCCCATTATTGTTGGAGCGCCCAGAGGCATTATCTCCCAGCTTATAATGGTAGGCATTCAGATCACCCATCAAAAGGCTTGGGTAACCATCAGCGAGTTCATATAACTGGCTGAAGTCAAGCATGTTATCCGTTACATAAACATTTATAATTTTAATAAGGATTTTCCCATTTGTATCATATATATTGATTGCTTGTGCTTGACTGTTATCACCCACAAAGGCGTGTTCAATACAGTCAGCTGGGATGTTATTCCTGACATACAGAGCCAGCCCTCTGTAGCGACGATGTGCGGCGGGACTCTGTATGCTGTCCACTGTGAAGAGCTGAAACCCTCTGATCTGTATATTATCTGTGGGATCATGGCGTGTTTCTTGTAGACACATTATGTCAAGGTCATTTTGAAGGGAGAACTGTTGTATTTCAATGAGTCTGTTTTTAAGCCCGTTGATGTTCCAGGTTAGAATCTTCAACGGCCTGTCGTTCATAGCGCGTCTACATTATTCTTAATAAGTGTCATTCCTGTTGTTGCTTCTTCTCTAAGTTTAGTTATCAAGTCAATGATATCCGCAATTAGGATGTTGTAAGGACGCGATACGTCCGGTGGTGTTTTCTTAAGTACAACCCGGATATCTTTGATATGGAAGTCACGCGGCCATATCGTATTGTTCATAACCAGTTCGGCCGAGGTAACAAGTTTCTCCTCAATAGAAACTTGTGGCTGCTGTGGAGGGGCCTGTGGCATTGCTGCAATACTGCCTTGGAGGGCATCAATACGTTCATTGACTTGCTGCAGTGCAGACGCAAGGGAGTCAACTTTGGTAGCCACCGTTTCAATCAGATTGGTGACGCTGGGCGACAACTGTGGGGATGGAGGGGTGGGAATACAAGGTGGAAGCGGATTTGGCGGGAGTGCTGGCGGTCGTGTTGGAGATAGTGGTGGTGGTGTAGGCGGGGCCGAGACTGAGGGCTTGTTTAACCACGAGGGGGGTGGGAAGTCCTGAGTAGCGTCTGGAACTCCGTGCTGGGCTTGGGGCCGGACTTGGGGCCGGACTTGGGGCCGGACTTGGGGCCGGACTTGGGGCCGGACTTGGGGCCGGACTTGGGGCCGGACTTGGGGCCGGACTTGGGGCCGGACTTGGGGCCGGACTTGGGGCCGGACTTGGGGCCGGACTTGGGGCCGGACTTGGGGCCGGCTATGGGGCCGGATGAGGTGGGATGGGGCCGGACTGGCCGGACTTGGGGCGGAATGGCCAGGAACTTGGGCCGGAACTTGGGCGACTTGGGCGGCTGGGCCGGACCTGGGCGACTTGGGCACGACTTGGGGTGGGACTACGTGTGAGGTGAGAGGTTGTGCTTCACCACCTTGACAGAAAGCTCACAGGAACACGGACACTACTATGTCCATGGTTCGCCATCCTGCGTTAGCACTTGGAAATACTGTCCGCAACGGTGAATTTCTTACAGCACATGACATATGACGCCTGCACAAACGACTGGGCCATCCGCGATTAGCACTAGTTCTTCCAACTGAGGTCATCTGCACATAAGTTAGGTCAGGAATATATTCTCGATCTTGAGTTTCTCCCATCGTGGTATTCGAGGTCTCGGTACAAACTGCATTACAACATACCGACCTACTTTTTTTTATTCCATGCCAGTCCTCGCAGGCACGGGTACTTTGTTGTTATCCAATGTATTGTGTGGATGTATGCAAACCCTTGATTATGATTTTTGTGGACTTCTTGGGGAGATAGAGCACCACATTACTGAATCCTTGTGTTGTCAGTTTCCGAGTTGATGCATCGGAAACACTGACAGCCATTATTCCTAACTTTCCAAATCTTGCTATTACTTTATAGCCAGCCTGCATGGCGTCTGCGAGCCAGTTACACTTATCATCCTCTGAGAGATAAGCGTCGTGTGGAAAGTATAATATGGTACTACCAGACTTGCCTGAAGAAGCAGTGGCGCGGCGATGATCTAGAGGATCAGAGGTACTGTTTACTGTTGTTTGGTGGTGCGAGGGGCCAGCACCAGTAGTAGTATTGAGTCCAGTAGTGCTACCAGCCGTCATGTTATTCCTGAGTCTCCTCCTTCTCTTCTTTCTTGTCTCGCACTCGGTGAAGCCATCATTACTTGATTCAGAGTCGCTGTTATCCATTTCCTTTGAGAGAGAGAGCGAGAGAGAGGGGGGGGGGGAAGTGGCTACTGAACGCCATTATTACTGATGACAAAAAAGGGAAAAATAGCCGGTGTAAAAAGTTACCTTACTTATATCAAAGCCCAACAGGAAAAAACAAAAACAAAAAAACTTACAAAATTATATAAAAAAAAAAAAAAAAAAAATTCTCCATTCAATAACATCAACATCTGGGTGGCTAATGGATGGCTTTCAGGAGCAGCTTTACTTGTCAGTGACTGGCAGACTAAGGAGGCCACTGCCTGGAGTGACCGAGTAGCGTGTTATTGGCAAACGCATGAAAAACACCTTCAAAGAACGAGCGGGTGCATTATTCTCTCTCTATCTCTCTCTCTCTCCCTAACACACACACACACAACACACACACACACACACACACACACACACACACACATAAACACACAATGAACACATGTGTATATTCATACCAATTGGAACAAATCACCTCATTAACATCGGCGGTGCTTAATGTTCCAGTTTCAGGTACAATTAACCTGGGAATTAAAGGCAACAAATGGGACCGATCGCCAAGCAGCTCCCGACATTAATAATTCACCCCAAACACTGCCTCGTTGCATGCTTAGTGGCCTTGCATCTTTTGGCTTATTCATTAAACTTGTCTAATGTAATATAAAAGTTATGCAGCTGACATTTTTATACAGATATCTCTCTCTCTCTCTCTCTCTCTCTCTCTCTCTCTCTCTCTCTCTCTCTCTCTCTCTCTCTCTCTCTCTCTCTCTCTCTCTCTCTCTCTCTCTCTCTCTCTCTCTCTCTCTCTCTCTCTCTCTCTCTCTCTCTCTCTCTCTCTCTCTCTCTCTCTCTCTCTCTCCTCTCTCCTCTCTCTCTCTCTCTCTCTCCTCTCCTCTCTCTCCTCTCTCTCTCTCTCTTTTATATTATATATATATATATATATATATATATATATATATATTTAGACTTACCCGTACAAGGAGGCAATACATAATACATATATATAATTATGTGGTCTATCACAGCATCTTTCACCCCCAAGAGGTCGGTCTCGCACCCCTTGGCCCTTGAAGTTTACTTGAGGGCTGTGATGGTTGGCCCTCGCCCGTGGTGGCGCAGGCAAGACATTTATAGGGACGCCTGTGATTTAGAAGCTCAGGCCGCCCCCCTGTGTCCTCCGATGCACTCGCCGTCGAAGTTAGAGTTAATGGGAAGTACGTGGGAGATCTTATTATATTGCAGAAAGAGTTTGGCACCCCTCGAGGATCGAACTCGGCACACCGAGCACGCCACTTGCAGACGCTAACCACTCTGCCATCGCCTCTCTAAATTGAGGCAACTATGCCTCAATATCTTTCCGTCTGCCTGTCTGTTTGACCTGTCCACCTTCCTCAAGCCTCTATCTCTGTATTCCCCCAAACCCGGTATCCAATACACCATAACCCACCATGTACTGATAACTAAGTTGTCTTCTTCAAGTCACTCACACGAGGGACTTCAAACGACCACTATTAATATATATTATAATGCCGCTATACATAATACACGTCGCCCCTACATAATACACCCCCTCTCCACCTTGCAAGGCCATCCCCATCCCAATCGGCCAAACACTCGCTAGCGCATTAATGAAACAATTACAGACTTGGTGAACGAGATCCAAGTTAAAATTTTCGTTGTAAATCTGCCGTTTTGGGGGACACTTTGGGAAACTCTGCAGGTTTGTTGAGCTTGTTAAATTTGTATGGCTAGGCTGAATGAAAGGAGGAGGAGGAGGCGGGTTACATGTAAGGAACAGATACCAGACGATTTATTAGCCTATAACAAGAATACCTGTTGAGCTGCGTACAATAATATCAAACCATTTGTGGTAGAAACAGGATAGAATAGACCAAGGTTCCTCCCAGCCTCCCCTCCCTCCTGCGACATGCCGGCAGGAAACAATTTGAAGGCAACACCATGTATCTTGTCATAAAACAGTACATGGCAATTTCATAATGACGAACAAAATAAGAGGCATATATACGATTCCATGTATCTGCGGTGAGGATAGTAAACAGCGGTGAGGCGCGTCACTCCGCGGCGGGTGCAGGTCAAATGGTACTGAAGCATTTTTAAAAGAAGTTTTGACCCACAAGACTTTTGCCCCCCCAAGCATATAAGCACAAGGACAAGGGGGATCAGGTCATACCGTACACGGCCACCCATACACTATCAATTCCCCCTTGGACAAACCGTCATCAACCCTTTCCCTCCTCAAGCCGACTTGCCCCGGGGCTTTTATCGAAAAAATGCGTCACAGAGAGAGAGAGAGAGGGGGAGGGAGAGAGAGAAAAAAGGGAGAGAGAGAGAGGAGAGAGGAAAAAGGGAGAGAGAGAGAGAGGGAGAGAGAGAGAAAAAGGAGAGAGAGAGAGAGAGGGGGGGGAGAGAGAGAGAGAGAGGGGAGAGAGAAAAGGGAGAGAGAGAGAGAGGGGAGGAGAGAGAGAGAAGAGAGAGAGAGATAAAGGAGAGAGAGAGAGGAGAGAGAGAGAGGAAAAGAGGGAGAGAAAGAAGAGGAGAAAGAGAAGAAAAGGAGGGGAAAAAAAAAAAGAGAAAAGAGAAAAAAGAGAGAGGGAGAAAGGAGAGAAGAGGAGAGAGAGAGAAAAAATAAAAAGAAAGTAGAGGGAAAATGGGAAGGGGGAAAAGGGGAGAAAAGGAAATTAAATGAGAGAAATGAGAGAGAGAGGGAGGAAAAAAGAATGGGGATATAATAAGAAGAAAAGGAAAGGGGAAAAGGGGGGAAGCGAAAGGGGAAAGAGCAGAGAGCAAAAGAGAGGAGAGGAGAGAGAGAGAGAGAGAGAGGAGGGGAGAGAGAGAGAGAGAGAGGGGGAGGAGAGAGAGAGAAGAGAGAGAGAGAGAGAGAAAAAAAAAATAAATATTACAGAGGGAAAAGGGTGGGAGAAAAAATTTTTTCCTAAAGCGCGTCCCAAATTCCATTCCTAAAAAATTTCCTTTTCTTCCTCTCTCTCTCTCCTCTCCTCCTCTCCCCTCTCTCTCTCTCTCTCTCTCTCCTCTCCCTCTTCTCTCTCTCTCTCCTCTCTCTCTCTCCCCCCTCTCTCTTCCCCTCCTTCCCCCCCCTTCACAGCACACACACACACACACATCCACACAAAGATGGAAATTTAATATTTAACCAAACCCTGAGTTTTTTTATTACTTGAAGGAGTAAAAAATAACAGCAAAGATATTCACAGGATTTTGTCTTGTGATGAAATACATATGGGAAAAAAAAATTTTTAGAAAAATTGTAAAAACAACCCGATATGTATATTCAATGGTAGGACAGTGGAAGTTATAGAGTTGGGAAGGCAACAACTGATCTATTCACTGTGGTGGATATATCATAGTGATCACCCATATCTTTTTAGTAGGGATTCAGGAATTCACGGTATGGGATTTTGGACCCTGCATCAGATGTCCACTGTTGGTGGTACAGCTCAAATTTAGGGATTCCATAGAGTGATGTGATTGAACAATAAAACAAAATACAATGTGCACAAAAGATAACAGTAAGCCAGGAAATATGGAAGAAATACAAATTAGAGGGGAATACATTGCTAAAATGATGTTGAAAAGCTAATGATATTATACGGAGGCACACGTGGGACCTAGATGTTCAGTAACAGACCTTAACTTGAATGTGAACATGTTTTATAGACCCAGGCACTAGACGTTTTCCATGTAGACCACAAAAAGTTGTGTTAAGCTCAGTAATGAGTGTAGTATGCCTGGTATGATGCTTCAGTGTTGGCAAAGCATAAAGGAATAACAAGGGCTTAGAAATTAAAATATAATGTTACAAAACAACTGATGACAATCATAATATGATCGTCGAAAGTAAAAAAATACCAAAGAGTGAAATTAAAAAGCATAAAACAGAAGGAAAGACGATAATGTTTCAGAAAAATGAAAGAAAAGAAGAAAAAGATCCAAGGTTTTTACTGGCAGTGTTGGTAAAGGGCTTCAAAGAACAGACATTTACAGAAACTGTTCAAGTTTTTTTATGGACAAATTTTAAAAGGTTACTTGATGAAGATGAAGGATTTACCCTAATTACCAAAGACATTGAAAAAAGGAATACGGCTTGATAATAGCATTAAATGGATGCACCTATAACTGAATCAGAAATTAAGAAAATGTATAATTAAATTATAAAATAATAGGCAGGAGGAATTTATTGCATTGTCAATGAATACATCAAGAAGCACTTGTGCTTTGTTATGGTCCTCTATATGTAATATTATTTAATAAGATATTAGCCACAGGCACATTGCCTGAGGAAAGGTTAGTTGGCAGCATAGTTCTATTTACAAAATAATGGTGATATAAATTATGCTAATACACTAATAGCGGGAGTTACTTGTTAAGTTGTATGGGTAAAGTATTTACTCTATATTGAATGATAGACTTACTGCACCTATTGTGATGAAAAAAACTTGTAAATGAAACTCAAGCAGGTTAGGAAGGGCCTATTCTACTGTAGACCATGTATTGTGTTGAAATGTATTATTGATTAGTTTAGATGGAGAAAAATAAATGGTTTTGCTTGTTTATTGATTAATAGAAAGGCTTTTGACATTCGTTGGGAGAGATGGGTTGTGTACAAACTTGTTTAAAAATGGTTACTAGGTAAGGTATACTTTGGTTAAGAATATTGTTTAATAATACAAATTCCATGTGTGTTGTGTAATCAAGAAGTATCAGAATTTTTGTAAGTCCAAAAAGGGTGTGAGGCAAGGGGAAAAAGCTCTCTACTTTACTATTTGCCATGTATATAAATGATTTGAGGCGACTTAATAGGTGAAAACTGTACCACTTAAACTTAATGATGACTGGTTAAATCTTCTATCTGAGGATGCTTGTACTCATGTATCGCTGATGACAGTTATTATGGGGAGAGTGAGGAGAGATAAACAATGCACTTAAGGCAATGGAAAATTTTGTAATCATTGGGTAAATGGAAAGTAAACAATAGTAAGAACAAAAGGATTGGTATTTAGAAGGGTAAGAGCCAGACTGAAGGCATAACTAAAATTTGGTAGTGAAAATGTTGGAAAACTGTAGGGAATAAAAGTACCTTGGATGTTATTGACAAGCAATGGGCGAGATTTAGAAAATGTCAACAGGGGAATGCACTGAATCAGCTACAAGAGATATGTACAGCCCTTATTGGGAAAGTGTAGGAAAATTTGATCTTCCGGTAGGTCTTCAAAGGAGTTGTTTAGAGTACATTATACCCGTACTGTTATATGGCGGAGGTGTAGGGGACATACTGTGTAAATGGGAAGTAGAAATTTACATATGAAGTTTCTTCAAACCACCATGCTTTGTGTGCAGATAAATATATGTACTGCTATTGTTATGGGAACTTGGGGCATAACCATGGATATGATGTAAAAGTAGATGATAATTACTGGATTAGAATAATCACCGGAAAACCTGAAAAGTTTTTCTTATGTTATGTATCAGTGTTTGGCCAACCTGAGTCACGTTGGACAATACACATTACCTGGTAAGGAGATCAGAGCATGTAAATAACTGTGGCTGTCAGGGGTGTGGTTGAAACAGGAGGTGATAACCCAGTATGGTTGGCAAGACACTGTGGAACCAAAGGCTTAAGATCAATGTGATTACTCCTTTGGTAAGAAATCTCCCCTATGACAAAGTCTGATTTAAGTAACTAGTATCTTTTAAGTGCTATATTTGCAGAGAGGAGTATTTAACTAAATGAAGGACAAATCACGAATGTTTTTCCTAAACTTAGGAAAACAATAATAGACTGCCAGTTAACAGCAGGGGAAAGATACCAAAATGTGCCCAGAGAGGAAAGAATTAGTGAATAAATGTGATGGTTGCAGCACTAGGGGATGAAACCATTTGTCCTTAAGGCCCCCCATCCACGGTACGATTGGTCGTACAATCTGATCTGACAGACCTGATCCGCTGGATTCATACACCACCTAACGATCCGAACCGCACCTCAAGACCAAGTTTCAGTGTGATAGAACACGGTGGAGATGGTTTTCCTGATGGGTCTATGCAACGAGGAATCGAAGATACTTCGATAGGAATCGATACACAACTTAGGAGCGTAAACATCCGCGTCACCACTAAATTCCACAGAGGCAGTTATTTCTTAATATATTTTCCGGCACAATACTTCCATATAGTTTTTTTTTTTTTTTACTGTTTTCAACATTACCTCCACTCGCGCACGGTCGCGCCTCGAGTTTCCTCACCAATAGGGGTCTTGCACTGACGTCACGACCCTAGCGTCTTCAAGCCAAATGCCGCCGTATTCAAGCCAAATGCCGCCCGTCGAGCGAGCTGGAGACCAACAAAATCCACTTGCCGCCCGGGTTTGCCAGCTTATGTAATTTTCCCCTACTAAAAGATATGTTTATCAGTATAAAAGATATATGTTGTTTCGGAAATGGTTTACTATAAATATCAAATAAAAAAAACAGTAAAACACACTAAAGAAAAGGCATATGAGACCAAGAAATATGCATGAACTTAAATCACAGCGACAGCTCCCATTAATATTTGCCCCCCTGAAAACTTTACATGGACAATGTCAATAGAAGCGGAATTTCATTAGCTTCCATTGATATATTTTTGTTATTGATAAAATGAATTAGAATCATGATAAATTAGCGTTAATAAATAGATAACCTCAATCAACGGGAAAAATTACCCCCATATCATGATGTTATTATTTAGTAACGCTAATTTATGCAGGTTCTAAATTTATTTATCAGAAACGAAATGATATCAAATGGAAAGCTAATGGAAATTCCGATTTTATGACATTGTCCATGTAAAAGTGTTCGAGCAAAATATTAAAACTGGAGCTGGACGTGGGGAAATATATTAAGTCATGCATATTTCCTTGAGAGGTCTCATATGGGCTTTTCTTTAGTGTGTTTTACGGTTTTTATTGGATAATATATAGAACAAGCATTATCCGAAGAGACAGTATATCTTTTCTACTGAAAAACATTATATGTGGTAGGGGATAAAGTAACATTAAGCTGGCATAAACACGGGCGGCAAGGGAGTTTGTTGACCTCCAGCTCGCATCTTCCCGCGCCTGTCGCAGCCACAACAAAGGGCTGTGATGTCACGTGCAGACACCTATATATCATAATAAGTTGCATTTTTCAAATTTATCCATTAGGTCTTTGCTTTTTATTTCCACAAACATTTCAGT
>JACEEZ010019856.1:60000-82500 GCA_016584305.1 Chionoecetes opilio | reverse complement strand
GGGGTGGGGGGAGAGAAGCGAGAGAGAGAGAGAGAGAGAGAGAGAGAAAGAGAGAGAGAGGAGAGGAGGAGAGAGAGAGGAAAAGGGAGAAAAGAGAGAGAGAGAGAGAGAGAGAGAGAGAGAGGGGAAAGAGAGGGAGAGAGAGAGAGAGAGAGGGAGATTTTATGTATATGTTTGGTATTTTTTATGCGTATTTGGGGTTTGTTGTATGTATTAATTTTTCGTATTTATGGGGTGTTTGTACGTGCGCGTTCCCGGGGATATGTGTTTTGTTAAAAAGTATATATTGGGATATGTATTTGTTGGGGTTGGGGTTTTGGGGTTTTTGAATGCGTAATGTGCGGGATACGATCTTCTAACCCCTTTATGGAAAAAAAGATATAGGTTTTTCAGTATGAATAGGTCCGTAAAGAAATTATATTTTTTTATGTGCCCTAGGTAAAAAATTTTTAAAATTTCTTTAAATATTTTTGGGAGCTCCTTTAAAAAAGTTTACATTAAAAAAACTTTTGCCCAGATTTTTTGTGAAAAAGTTAATTTTTTTTCTGGTTAAAAAGAGCAAAAAAATATTTTTTTTTCTTTGAAATTTCAAGAGAGAGGAGGGAGAGAGAGAGAGGAGAAGAGGGGATGAGAGAAAAGAAGGGGGAGAGAGAAGAGAGAGAGAAGAGAGGGGAGAGAGAGAGAGAGAGAAAAGGAGAGGAGAGGGGAAAAGAGTTTTAGATTTAGATTTTAAAAAATTTTTTTTCCACAATTAAAGTTTGGGGAAAAAGACTGTTTCCGGATAAAATTTTTATCTCGGTATAAAAAGTTTTGAATGATGATAAAAACAAGAATTTTAAAATTGAGAACTAAAGAATTTTTTAAAACCAGAGGGAAAAGAGGGGAAATTGAAAAAGAGAAAAGTTTGGGGATTTTTTTTGAGAAAGGAGGAGAGAGAGGAGAGGAGAGAGAAAAGGGGGAGAGAGCGAGAAGAGGAGAGAAGAGAGGAAAACATACAGCAAAAAATTTTTATATAATATATATTATAAAATATTTAAATAATATTAAAATATATTTTTTAAGATAATTTAATTATATATTTTATATATATTACGTTTTTATTTTAATTTTATATATATATAATATATATAATAATACTATAATCTATATCATAAAAATAAATATATCTAATATTTTATTTTATATCATATATTTTTTATTTCATTTTCATTTATATCATATAATTTTAAACCCATAAAATTTTATACCTATATATTTGATGTTTTTGGATGACGAACACTCGTCCCTACTTGGGGTTTTTTATGCGCAACGTTTTCGCCAAGGGGACTTTGGGACACAGGCCCAAAAAAAAGTTTTAAAAAATTTAAAATTTTTCCCGGCTAAAATCGAAAATCTAAAAAAATTAAAGTTTTTGATGTTCGCTTTTTGAATTGGGGAATTATTAAAATTTTTTTTAAATATTTTTTAGCCTGATTCTTCCAAGTGCCCTTGGGGAAAAAGTTGCGCATAAACAACCCCCAAATATGGAGTGTCTTTGTCACCCTGAAAAATAAAAATGACCCCAAAAAAAAAAAATCAATTTTCAAAATATATAAATTTTAAATTACAATATAAATCATATATAATATATAACAAAATATAAAATTTTATATTATTAATATTATATATTATATAAAATATTATTTTCTATTATATCTTATATACAAAATTAAAATATAAAATTTTAATTACCAATATATATATATAATAAAATATATATATATATTTCATTATTAATTTTATATACATATAATTATAAAATACAAAATATAATATATATTTCAATTTTTATATATATTTTTACATATTTATATATATATATAATTTTATATAACCTTTAAAACATAATATATATTAAAATAATAATATATATATCAAAAATTATAATTAAAATAGTATATTAAAATTTTATTTAATATAATATACAAAATAATATAAAATATAAAAATATATCTAATTTTTATATTACCTAAATATAATCTTATATATATAAATATATAATTAATATATTACACAAAATATACCCATCTATATTAACATCCAAAATTTATTCCAATTATTATAATTATATATACTAATTTTATTTAATATTGACAATTATTAAATTTTACAAATTTTTAAAACCAAATTTTTATATAAATATATTATAAAATATCCCTTTTATAAATATATACATATATATTTATAAAACCTTTTAGAATAATTAATATATATTACAATTAAAAATAATATAATTATTATTATAATATTCCTATCTAAAACAAAATTATAATATATCTTTTATTATATTTTTTTATTTATGATCTATATTATATATTATATATCTATAATATATTATTCTATTTAGTTATATTATATTTAATATTAAAATTAAAATACATATATTTATATTCCCATATATAAAATATATAACTATCACATTTTTAAGGAATTTATATTAAAATCAAATTAATTAAACTTTTCATATAACATATAAAATATTAATTTTATCTAAAATATTATTCTTCTTAATAAATTTTCATACCCCTATATTTTACATTCCCTAATATTTTTAATATTATCTATATTTACCCTCCTCCCTAATTTTATAATATACCCATAATTATTTTAATAAACTATTAAACCCTACATTTCATACAAAATAATATATACAAAATTTTACTACTCCATACATACATAATAAAATATATAAAAATATTATTAAAATATTTAAATTTTTATTATATTTTAATAATAATAAATTTTATTATATATTTTAAAAATATAATAATACTTTAAAAATATATTATTTTTACATTTTTATCTTTTTATATATATATATTTTATATTAATTTTATAATATCTTATATTTAAAAATATATTATATATTAAATATATAATATTATAAATATTATATATAACATAATAATATATACATATATATATATATAATATATATTATAATATAATATTATATACATATATATATATATATATAATATAATAATTTTTATACTATAATTAAAATGATAAAAATATATAATTACATATATATATATTATATATCATATATATTTTATATAAATTTTATTATATATATAATATATTACATATAATATATAAGATATATATCATATATATATATAAATATTATACATATAAAATATATTCTTATATATATATTTTTAATATTAATACATATATAACATACATAATATATAATTATATATAATATTAAAAATACATATCTAAATAAAATATACATTATTTAATACAATAATTAAAATATATATATATAATATTATATATAATAAATCATATTCATACTATATATTAAATAATCATTAATAAATTCATACATATATATATATATATATATATTAAATATCACATATATAAATTTACATAATAATATAAAAATAATACATAAATATATATTATATTATATATATAATATATTATATATATTTAATATATTAATATATATTTATAATTATTATAATTCATTTTATATAATATAATATATTATTATATATATATAATATTTTTTTTTTGTTATTTTTTTTTTTTGGTTTTTAATTATTATATTTTATATATTATTTATTTAAGAAATTTTTTTTTCTATTAAATTTTATTATAAACTATTTTTATACAAAAAAATTTAAAATTATAAATAACCCTACCTTATTATCATTCAGGGTTTTTTATTTAAAAAAAAATTTTTTATTTATAAATTTTTTTTAACCCTTTTTAAAAATACCCAGAATGTGTTTTGTTTTTTTTTTTTTTTTTTTTTAATTATATAAAGGGGATAATAAATATTAATATTTTTATCATGTAATATATCCCAAATCTTTTCAAAAAAAAAAAACAACAAAAACAAAAAAACATTTTTTTTTAAAAAAAAATTATAATAAATTATTACTTATAATTTTATAATTAATTCAAAAATTAAAATTTTTAAAAATACCATATATTTTATTAAATTATAAAACAAAAATACTTATGTATATTTATATATATAATATATTATATTATAAATTTTTATTGGGGTTTTTAAATTTTTATATTATATATGGTTATATAATTTCTATATATAATAATATATTAAAAATTATATAGTAAAATATATACTATAATTAATTTTTATATATATACAAAATATATATATATATATATTATATAATATATATTATATATAAAATTTTTTATAAATAATATATATATATAATTATATATATATATATATATATATATATATATTATTATATATATACCATATATATTATATATATATTATTATATATATATATATATATAATATATATATATATAAATATAATATTTTATTTAATATATTTATAATATATTATATATATTATATATTTTTTTTTTTTTTTTTGTTGTTTTGTTTATTTTTTATTTTTCATTATATCATCTATTGTATTTAATTTCCAGGAATTTGTGTGGCCCGTTCATATAAAATTTTTTTTCATTCATCCCCATGTTTGGTTGGGCCCAAAGCACCCCCCCCGGGGACGGTCACAAAACCCCCGGGTAAAACCCGGTACCCATTCCTGTGGGTGGCAGGGGCTGGGTTTTTTTAAAGGAAAAAAACCCCTCTGTTTTCGCTTCGCCCGGGATCGAACCCGGGACTTCTCGGTTGGTGAACCGAGCGTGCTTCCCTTACACCACGGAATACCCTAGAGAGTGTGTTGTGTGTGTGTGTGTGTGTGTGTGTGTGTGTGTGTGTGTGTGTGTGTGTGGGGTCAGATGAGGATGGAGGGAAGGGGGGAGGGGGGGGGTAGTAGAAAGGTCAGGTCTACATTCGTGGTCAGGTCATGGTGAGACCGTCTCATCCCAAAGTCTTTCTACACACACACAAAACACACACACACACACACACAACAAAGCACACAAAACACACACACACACTGGGGTGTGTGGGGGGTTTTGAGGGCAGAGAGAAGGATTGTGATAACGAAAGCTTTTGACTCAACCCTGTTTAGGAGAGCTGTATGAGTGGATCCTCCCCAAACATGTGAGCCATACTCCATACATGTGTGGATAAGGCCCCTGCACAAAGCAAGCAACTGGTAGTGGTAGTAGTGGTAGTAGTAGTAGTAATAGTAGTGGTAGTAGTGGTGGTAGGGGTGGTGATGGTGGTTGTAGCAGTGGTGGTGGTAGTAGTAGTAGTGGTGGTGGTAGTAATAGTATTAATAGTAGTAATAGTAGTAGTAGTAGCGGTGGTAATAGTAGTAGTGGAAAAACTATACGTATACATTTATTTCATATATATATACATATATATATATATATAGTATTATATATTTTATATTATATGTGTATATTGTGTATACATATATAAAATAAAAATTTTATATATATATATATAATTATTATTATATATATATTTCTTACCCTTTTTATGTATATTATATGTATTTTATATTATATTATATAATATATATATATATTATAAATTTATTGTTATATATGTGTATACATATTTAAAATATTATTAAATATATATAAACTATATTTTTTATATTGTAATAATTTTATATATTATATATAATATATATATATTATAAATTTTTATAGAATATAATTTATTAAAAATATTTTATTTAATTTTTTTTAAAATATTATGAAAAGTCTTAAATTTGTTTGAACTTTTTTTTTTTTTTCCCTTTTTTTTTTCTTTTTATTATTTTTCTTTTAATTTTTTTTTTTTTTTATCTTCTTTTAATCTTTCTTCTTTTTAGTAAAATTTTTATTTATTTTAAAAAAATTATTTTAAAATATTAAAAATCTTTTAATTTTAATGTAAAGCTCTCCAGAATTCTATTTTAAACATTCTTGAAAATAATCAATATAATTAAAGTCCTTCAACTTGAACCATTCTCTCTCTCCTTTCCTATCTTCTACTCCTTCTCTTCTCCCTTCTCAATCTCTCCTCTCTCCTATCTCTCTCCTCTCTCTCTCTCATCTTACTACCTCACTCTCCACTCATCTCATCAAAAATATTACCCATCTTTACCAAAAAAACAATCATATATCTCATCTCTCTCTCTTCTCTCATCTTACTCTCTCTCTCTCCATCTGCTCTTTAATGTCAACCATGTTCAAGACGCTCCCAAGTTCTTTTGAAAAATTTCCCTAGGGCCATAATCTATTTTCTCTACCTTTCATCTGTAAACCCATATCTGTTTTCTCATAAGAGTTAGATCTATATAATCACTTCACTCCTTCACATCCACAAACCATGCACACAACACATATCCCAATATATACATACAAACACATACACACCCACTTACAAATACACATACATACCGCACATATACATACATACACATATACACATACGCATACAAAAACACATATACCACATATACATCCATCTCTCTCTCTCTCTCTCTCTCTCTCCCTCTCTCTCTCTCTCCTCTCTCCTCTCCTCGCTCTCTCCCCTCTCTCTCTCTCTCCTTCTCTCTCTCTCCCTCTCTCTCCTCTCTCCTCTCTCCTCTCCCTCATACAAGGAAATATCTGTGCATCTTCTTTCAACAAGCTCATCAGCCATACGTCATTAAAAGGGAATAATCTTTACTTCTTTCACAAGTCATCAAACATTCACGTCCCGTTAAAGCAATATATTAATATTTCAATTTAATTTTTGAGTTGAAGGAAGAGACAAACAAAAACATTTCAGGTCACAGGTGAGACTCCTCCATCAGGTATTCCCTGGGGCACACCCTCACCTCAAAACTTTCTCTTCTCACACTTACCCTCTCTCTCTCTCAAGTATATTGAGTATTGAAGTATAGCAATATACAATGCAATGCTTGAGACCTTAGCATTTAGTGACTGAGGCCGAAACATTCAATGACTCGCTGAAATATATTCATCAATATTTTGTCCATATACTTTACAAATAACCAGCATGAATATGTTTATTTCTTGTTGAAACTTTTCACAGCACTTTTCAGTGTTAGCCGGAGGTTTGTGACCCGCCCCCCGGGGTGCTGGCTTCGGCCAAAACTAAGCACTAAAGATGAATGATAAAAATGTTGATATGGCGACGGGGCCATACGAGTGTAGCTCAGTCCCTGTAAAATACAACTACGTAGATGAACACACACTCACACACACACACACACACACACACACACACACACACACACACACACACACACACACACACACACACACACACACACACACACACACACACACACACACACACACACACACACACACACTAATACTTATCAGAATATAAGTTATTCAATTAATGTTACACATTTTCTATAATTTTAGTACCTTTTTATTATTTTTTATTATCATTGTTCTTATATCGTCATAATAAATATTCAAAGACTCATCTATCATTAATTGACTATTGTATTGTTTTATTAATATTAGCAGTAGTAATATTATTATTATAGTTATCACATTATTATCATTATCATTATTTTTATTATTATTTTTATTAATATTATCATCATTATTACTAATATTATATTCATTATCGTTTTCATTATTAATATTAGTATCATTAGCATTATTATTATCTTGTACGTTATTGTTGTCATTATTATTAACATCATTACTATCACTATTATTATAGTTACCATCATTATTATTATTATTGTAACTGTTATTATTATCATTATTACGGAAATTATTTCATTTATCTTTATCATCTCTATTATTGGATCACCTGAAGATCCGTCACCCCAGAATGTCCACCTGAAGATCCGTCACCCCAGGATATCCCACCTGAAGATCCGTCACCCCAGCCCACAGTGAATGTAATATATAAAATTAGGATAACAAATATATTCCTTTGTGTTATGCATCTTTTTGTGAAAGTTTAAAGAAAAAATTAAGAGTAATATGCAGTGTTCCAAATCCAAAAATACATTATACTTTACTCAGTATTCCAAAATACAGTACATTTATTTCGTGGATTTATATTTCAGGGAGTCTTCTTTTGTTTGGCATTTCCACAGAAAACCATCCTCCGATCTGGAGTATTTTGTCCAATTCATCTAGTTATCACAAGTATCACACTTAACTTTACGCTTTAAAAGTCTGTTTTGTATAAGCCACCGAATAACTATAGTGGAATCACCACACAGCAGTGGTAGGACACTATGGTTTGGAAGGTATTGCGTGCCAGGGTCCACTGACTTCTATGACTTAATTTTTTTTACCCACTTACTTTTATATAGTCCTCTTACCTGACTGGGGCTAGGGTCCTGACTCCTCCCTTTTACCCATTTGACCTGACCTCACTTGGAAGGTGAAGTCAGGTCAGGTCTTGACCCCACCTGAAGAACTGTCACCCAGGGGGTGCCACCTGAAGACCGTCACCCCAGGATATCCACCTGAAGACCCTCACCCTGCCAAACTCTGGGTGAGGGATCTTCAGGTGATTTTCCTTTTTTGGATCATTATTATCATTGTTTTTTTTATTATCATCATTAATTCATTATTACTGCTATTTATATTATGGAATTTTTTCATCATCATCATCATTATCATCATGTTCTTTGTATGTTGTTTGTGTGTGTTTTTTTTTTTGTGTGTGTGTTGTTTGTGTGTGTGTGTGTGGTGTGTGTGTGTGTGTGTGGTGTGTGTGTGTGTTGTGTGTTTTGTGTTTTGTGTGGTGTGTGTGTGTGTGGGGTGTTTGTGTGTGTTGTGTGTGTGGTTGGTGTGTGTGTGTTCATCTAGTTGTATTCATCTAGTTTGTATTTTACAGGGCCAGAGCAAATGCTCGTGTGGCCCCGTCTCCATAAACAACTTTTTATATCATTCATCCTTAGTGCTTTGGTTGTTGGCCGAAAAACCAAAAGCACCCCGGAGAGCGGTCAACAACCCTGGCTAACACCCGGGACCCATTCACTGCTGGGTGGACAGGGCTCCGGTTTTAATTAAGGAAACAACCATTTGTTTCCGCTCCGCCCGGGGATCGAAACCCCGGGGTTTTCTCGGTTGTGGACCGAGCGGTGCTATCCCTTACACCACGGAGTAAACCTCGTGTGTGTGTGTGTTTGTGTGTGTGTGTGTGTGGTTTTGTTTTGGTTTGTGTGTGTGTGTGTGTGTGTGTGTTGTGTGGTGTTGGTGTGTGTGTGTTTGTGAAGGGGAGCCCAAAGGAGGAAAGAGGGGAGAGAGGAGAGAGGAGAAGAGAGAGGAAAGAGAGAGAGAGAGGGGGAGAGAGAGAGAGAGGAAGGGGGAGGATGGGGGAGAGGAGAAGAGAGAGAAAGGGGGAGAGAGAGGAGAGAGGGGAGAGGGGAAAGAGAAATTAAAAGATTAGGAATGGAATATGACGCGCTTTAAGGGAAAATGTTCTTCTCCCTACTTTCCGTCTGTATATATTCATTTTGTGTTTCTCTCCTCCTCTCTCTCCTCTCTCTCTCTCCTCTCTCCTCTCTCTCTCTCTCTCTCCTTCTCTCTCTCCTCTCTCCCTCTCTTCTCTCTCTCTCTCTCTCTCTCTCTCTCTCTCTCTCTCTCTCTCCTCTCATTGTCTATCTTATTATTCTCCCATTTCTTTTTCCTCCCTCTCTCACCTCTCATTATATCTTCTCTCATTCTCTCCGTTTTCCCTCTTCCCTACTTTCTTTTCATATCTCTTATTCTCTCTCTCTCTCTCTCTCTCGCCTCCCTCTCCCCTCTCTCCTCCTCTCTCTCTCTTCTCTCTCTCTCTCCTCTCTCCTCTCTCTCTCTCTCTGTGACGACATTTTACCGATAACGCGCGGTCCAAATCGGCTTGAGGAGGGAACGCTTGATGCTTTTTGTCCAAGGGCCAAATTGACTAGTGTACGGGATGGCCAGTGTACGGTATGACCTGATACCCAATTGTCTTGTGTCTTATATGACTGGACGTAAATGCCTTGTGGATCAAATGACTTCATTAACAATCGCTTCAGTACCATTTACATGTAACCAAACCTGACAGGCCCCGTTTGATTTCCTCAGTGACCTAGGAGACCGTTACTCCGTCCAGGTCTCCCAGGATGCACCACGTCGCAAGGTGCACCTCAAAGGGCGCTCCGCCGAAGCGGGCCCGGGGAAATGAAGTGAAAAACCATGCAGTATAGAAAAACTGCAGGGAAATTTTGTGAGGAAAGTTGAAAGCTGTAATCTATGGCTATTACTACTATGTTTGTGGGGTAGGTTTAGTGCTTGATAGTAGGTCATGTTATGTGTGTTTTGTAATGGTGGGAACACAGTGTTGAGTTAAAGGGTGGTGCGGCAGCCTTGCGCTGGCGCTTTTGTGTGCCTTTGCCACACCACCCAATGAGGGTGGCGTGGGGCCCCCGCAAACCATCACCACCACCAAAACAAACCCCAACCCGCTCACATGAGAAAAAGCAAGGGGAGGAGGGGGATTACTAGGGGGGCAGCCGTGACCGAAAATACGATGATAAATAAGTGTAAAGAGGTGCGAGACCCCTCACGGGCAACCTTTTCATAATGTCCCAGGCAGACGGGGCCTTGACGCTCGCGTTGGGTTTCCCGCATCGTTTTTCCCTCCCTGTTTGGGCGGCCAGCTTGTATTTGTGATCTCAACGAAACTTCCAAAAATTACTGAAAAATGAAATATCTTTTGTTTGCCTTTTTTTACAAATAGCTTCAAAAACATAATCTTCAAGAAATAGTTTTTCAATACCAATTCTTATCACCCCTTTTCGACTCAGGGGAGAAAAAATTAGAGTTGGATTAGCCTGGGGGTACGCAGGTGGACTTAGGGTCGTAGCATAGGCGTATTTAGGTCGGGCTTTGGGGGGCGTACCCCCATGTTTTATAAATACCCCCAAATTTCATATAGCTTTTTTTTCTTACAAAAATAAGATAATCTTGACTGGGGCCCCAAAGCAAAAAATTTGTAAAAAACAAGAGTTTGGGTTTAAAGTTCTTGCTATGCTGAGGAATCCTTTTTTTTGAGCAGAGAAGAGAGATACGGGGGAAAAAAGGAAGAGAGAACAGGGATGAAAATGCGAAGATATTGACCCAAAAAACCCTTTTGGGAGGTGAAGAAGAGAATATCAGATGACAAGCCAGAGTTAAAATAGTTTTGTCACAGTTCAAATGAGCCCCTTTAATTTGTCACATAAAATAAACATAAATTTTTAAAACCTTGTGGTTGATTTTAGTACCTAAAACATTGGGAATATCCCTCTATGTGCTGCTCCTTCACGCCAAAGTTCTTTTTTTCTTAGGGTTTTTACTCCTGCTGATGAAAATAAAAAAAAATAACGAAGTTAAACCCCCAAACTCAGATTGTCTAATTTTATTTTAATTCCTGTTGCGAAAGTTATCCTAGCAAATGATCGAAACTTTTTGGTAGAGCACATGTAGTGTCCCCATTACTATAGTCATTATACTCTTAAATATATTGATATTATCGGGTTTAAAAATCTAAAGATCTCTCAGCTAGCTCGCCCCCAATTTTTCCAAAGATCCTAAATACGCCCCTCGGTCGTAGTGAGACAGTAAAAGCCTCTGGAGTCTTACTTTGGACTCTTAAACCCAACACAAACTGTGTAAGAGCCTTGCACAACATTCATTAATTATGTGAAATTGATATAATGCAAAATCTGCCACATCTACTTAGCTGGCATCACTGTCATCTCTTTCCCAACAGCGGGCTACCCGCAAAGACCACATCATGCTAGAATTACCATGATATAACATATTTATGTCTTACTAAACACATTAAGCATCAGGGGAGGGAAAACAAGGAGGTGTTTGAAAAAGAGAGCGTGAGTGTAGGGTGTGAGTGAAGGGTTGTGTGAAGGTTTTAAGGTAGAACTCGAGGTTTGTGTAATATCTAAAAGAAAAAACGTATGAAAAATATAAATGATAAGTCTTTAAAAAAAAATGGACACTCATAACTGTGAGGGGCCTTTCTATCGCTTTTTTTTTTACTGTTTAAAATTGACACCTAAAAATTTTAGTAGTCAAAATGTTCTGCTACTTTTCCCTCAGTAATCATTAATAATACTGAAATGTAATATATACAAAGATATGCAAGAACAAGGAAACCCCTCGAAGTGTAACATTAAAACGGGAGAGTAAAGGAGACTATATTTATAAGCATTCAGAAGGCGAGGGTGAAATTATCTCTCTCTTAACTTTCCATCTGTCAATATGTGTACTCTATCCCCACCTGACAACTGTTTGAGGCGAGAACTGAGGGAAATCGACTCAAACAAAAATGTTTCTTATGTAATACTTGTACTATTCCTACTTTATCTTTTTTCTTTATATATATACAGCTTGCAGATTATACTGAATAATCTGATGGCGATTTTTGCCTATTTTACTGATAAATAATTCTTTATTAAAAAGAGTATCATTCCTACCATTATATGATAATTACATATCCGCGATGAAAGAACGCATTATTTGATTTCTGAAAACGTGTTCATTAGAGTGAGGATATCATAAATATTACCATTATCATTATTGTTGTATCATAACTATCTGCATCATCAGCTCCAACTTGGTGAAGCATTCTGTGTAGCAATTAGTTAATTATTAAACTATTAGATGAGATAGAATTTCATTAACCTTCATGACTTTGTTACAAACATTTCTATACTGAGGAATCGGGGAACTTTTCTCAGTATTACCTAAAACATTTTAAGACTTTTGATATATATTTTCTTAACGGTTTGAAAACTAGAAAAAATATGCCAATATTGCCTTCAATTTCCACTTAAAGACCTTCAAATTAACCCCATTAGGGATATTTTACTCCCGCTCCCCGACCTGTGATACAGAGGCGAAGCCCCGCCAGCGCTGCGGCGGAGGCTCTCCAGAACACTGCTGCTGTGATTCACCGCCACAAATACATGAAATGCTGCATCAAAGAGAAAATCTCAGTCTAAAATCTGATATCAGAAAGTGTACATAACTATATTTATATCTGATCTGATTGTTAGCATACCTGCAACTTTCGTTTATCAATACGATATGACGCTTCATATGGTGTTTCTCTTTTCAATATTACAAAGTAGGAAAAAGTAGTTACTTCAAAAGTGCCTGTACAAAAAGTGACTTAGGCGACCATCAAACTGAGCCACGACTAGCACGACGGCGACTATACTTCATCTCACGGCTATTTCAGTTGTCTTAAAAGTCTTTTATATTTACGACTGAGGTAAATCATAAGATTGGTGGAGGGAGTTGAGGCCTTCAAAGTAATACTTCACTGGTGTAGTGATGTATATATCACTTCCATTAACACTAACTAGACAATCTTGTGAAGTTTTCTTTAGTCAATCTATTTCCTCTTCGAACTTCACCAACAAATTCAAAAAGTTGAATGATTTACTCAAAAACCTACACACTCTTTTGAAAACACACACACCCCCACACACACATTCACATATTGCACACGCGCACACGCATACTCACACACACACACACACACACACACAGCATAGCCACTCCTGACCGCTCTAACACCAGACGATATTTCACAGGTTGAAAGTAAAATAATCACGTATTTTCTGAATACTAAACAATATTTACACGAACTGCTTACTCGCTTTCTTCTGGAGCAGAGTAAGCCAAATCTGCACTTTTCGCTGTTATGTATTTGGGAAAAAGGTCATTTTCAGTTGAAATCCAACCACGGAATTTCTGGTGCGGCGTATATATTTCTCGTGATTTAGATGTGACTAGAATATTTTACTCTTTATTTCCGTCACGTAAGCATCGTGTCTAATTGATGCTTGCCTCCCCCCTTGTAGGCTACATGTCGCCACCGATGCACTACATATGGAAGAAGTGTGTATGCTAATATTGCATTGTTGGAAGTGTTGTTGAAATCTAAAAAAAAAAAAATTCCAGAAGGGGAGGACTTCGCCACACCTGCCCCACAAGGGCCACCACCCTCTGGAAGTATAAACACGTGACGGAATCTATCAACCTCGTACCTCGCCTCTTCCCCTCCCATGCGATACACTAATCAGTATTTTCCACACATGTAACTCCACCCAATCAAAATCACCCCCACGGCAGGACGCTACATTACCTTAGTGGCGAAATGTGGATGGTTGTGGTTCCGCCAAGGTTCACAGGGTGCAGCTGTCTCACTATGGTGGGTGGTGTGGTGGTTGTGGTCTTGCGGCCACAATACCGTGAACTTCACACGGAAGGACGCCGTGATCTACAAACTGGAGAACGCTTTGTCGCCATGATAAAAGTTCTTAATAAATTGCTCATAAATCCGTGCATCCACCGCACACCGCAGCCACCTTTCCACTGACAAGGAGACGGAATACCAGACCACACGAGCCGACGCACCGAAGCCTCGAAACGCAGGTGAACGAATCTGTGACGCATCTGTGAATTTGTGATTCTTGCACCATGAAATAATTTCAAATAAATAACTCTTTTCATCAAAACTCAATCAATAACTTTACATACGTATACATCTTGAAAACATGTAATTAAATTATGCAGGATTCATTATCTCTTCAGGAAATACTTGCATATTTACTTATCCAGTTTTTCCTTGATGCCGAGTATCGTTGGCAACACTGTTTTTCCTTGATGCCGCGTATTATTGGCAACACTATTGTAGTCGCCACCGCAAACACATGTTTTTCAGTTGATATTTCGTATGAATTCGTTGATTTTCAACCCAATTTCGTTATGAATCACACATTTTAAGTGTTTCATCACCCACAAAACCAGCTTTCGTACGTGTCCCCCAAAATCGGTGGGAAGATATTCCTGAACTTTAAAACCTTTTTGCGCAGGCCGTATGTTTGCGACGGAAATTATATAAAAAAAAATCCCCTACTTCTTAGGCCCAAGAATAAGAAACAAACATAAAGCCCGTCCAACTAGGGCTCATGAGGCTGGCGGTGAGGCTGGCGGAGTTGAAAATCGAGGTTTCAACACCGCGCGCGTCGTGCGGAGCGAATCCAACCCTTCCCGATTCGAGGGACGTGTTGTAGTTCCCCAGTGCTGCCCCAGTGATGGTATTATCAAACTACCAGATGAATAAGATGATATTTAGGAAGACTGAACATACCATCATCTTCACGAGACATTACTGCGTGTCATGAATATAAATAAATTACAGTATGCTATAGCAAGAATAAGATAATGATACCAAAGCGAAATGGTGCCTAAAAAAAATTTCCTCTCACCTTTTTTTATTAAACTCCTTGTTATTCATTTAATTTGCTTGCATTGCATGTTTATTTACTGCCTCGGAAGCAACACACTTTTCCGATTCTGACGGTATATGATACGTCTCAATGCAAAAATATTTAGGTGGTCAAAAATTGAAATGAACATCAATCAATCTTGTGACGGAGCGTCGCCTCCCTGCCATGGCGGCGAGGCCAGTCTGGACGCGCAGGTCGTATTTCAAACATCCACCAGCCTCACCGCCCCGCAAAACCCTAGTGGGGACGGGCCTTTAAAGGCGCCCGAAACCCCCTTTGTTGGATGAAGCTGCAACTGTCCGCAAAGTTTTACGGGTGATGAGGAACGGGAAACACATCCACACACAGGGAAACTGACCAGCACTGATAAAGGTTTAATTTTGGCGAACCACGACCCAAACACACGCCCCCTGGAGCCCCCTCGGGCCCATGCAAGGAATATAGAGGACAAGGAAGGGGGAGTCTTAGTGGCAAAAAATCCCTGCCCTTGCACTTCTGGCGTTTAGATGGCGCTCCGTCCCCTTGGGGAATGTAACAAACGGCCCAAGGCCCACATGGCTACTGACCCCCCAGACGCAAAAATTTCCCGCCCGTCGCCTCTCGCTATTGCTACTGTGTGTGTGACAAGAAGGACGTAAACCCTGCATAGGCTGCAGTTTTTCCCAAAAGTTCTAAAGGTAAAAGTGCTTTTTAAAAGGGATTTTTGAGTAAAATAAAAAAAGCCGAGTGACCAAATATTTAAAAAGAGCTACCCTTTGGGGCGCTCCCCCCCTTTCCCTCTTGCTATCACTGGGCTGTCTCTAACACTAAGGGGCTCAAGGTAGTAAAGCCTGCCACCGTGCTGGCGAAAAAAAAAGAAACTAAAAAGCCCGTTACCGTGCACGCGGAAACCCCTTTACCCACACTTGCTTGAAAAGGGACAAAATCCAATAACAATGTTCGGGAAAATATTCGATATTATTCTAGTCATCCCATACTTCTCCCCTTTCCCCCAAAAAAACTTGGGGAATGGGGCCCCCCGACAAGAGTGTCTAGCTATCCAGTTTAAGGCAAAGGGTAAATATTGTTATGTTACCGGGGGGTCGAGGGGAAGGGAGCTCCCCCTCTTAGAATTTATTTTGGTTTCGGGGGTCAAGGGGGGGAGCCCCCCACTAGGTGGTGTTATATTTGGTTAGGAGGTTAGGTTTTAATTGTCAGTGGGGTCAGTTGTGCGTCAGTTCGTAAAAAAGTTTTTCGACCCATAGATTCTACTCCAAAAAATTTTTTTCCTATACGAAACATAGTCTTTTCGTACCCCATCAGTTAAAGTTGGAAAGTTTTTTTTTAAACATGAAAACCTTTTTTGGTTTTTTTTGATTAAATACAATATAAAATAATTATATATATTATATAAATATATTAAAATTTATTATATATTTATATAAATATATTATATATATATATATATATATATTATATTATTTTATTATATATTTTTATATTATATTTTAATATTATATTTTGTATTGTACCCCGTAGTTCCTGCTCAAACATTTATTTTGTCATATCTTTCTGTAGCGCCATTACATCAGGGGAAATTGGGCTAGATGTGGCGCAGGGGGACGCTCTCCATTACTGCCGGAAATATGCCACATTGTTTGTACGACTTGCTTTTGTTATCAAAACCCTCTATTTAAGGGTGTATTTTTCTTATTAAGGGCTTCCGCCCTTATCAGTGTATTGGCAAAGTTTTTATTTTCTCTCTTTTAATTATATGCTTTAGCATTGGCAGGTAAGTATAAATGTTCTAATTATGTAAGATTTTTCTGAATTTTTTTTTTGACGATTTTTGACCTGATTTTGGAGTGCCCCTAACCCCATACCGCCACAGCCTCCCACCACAAAAGCCCACCACGCCCCCCCCATAACCCCCCACAGCCCCCACCACAAAAGCACGCCACAGCCTCCCCCACATCAGTCACAGCCCAGAAAACGATGGTATTGAGAGTTTAATTTTAACATTTTGCATGATTTGGGCTCACTTATAAATTTAGTCTGGATGAAATTATACCTTGTTCGACAATTTCCTATACGTCTCAGAAAGATATCGACAATGTTTTTTTTCGGGTGTGTGCCAGGACCTCGCTGCCCTCCCCAGGGTGCCTCCCAGCAGCCCAGGACCTCACCTCACATACTGCTGTAAGGGTAAAACTCATCGGTTTTTCCTTTTCTTAAAATATGCATAATACCATTTGCTAGTTTTTGTTTTTTATTGAACTGCCCTTTTCTTTTCTTACCCCCAAAAACTGTAAAACCACCTTTCTCCTCACTTACATACTCACATGTCCTCCTCATCTTTTTTACCCCTTCCCTATTCACCATTTTACATTTCCTTCCATACTGCTAATTCTCTCTTTTCTAGCAAACATATTAAAATATTTATGCAATTATTGCTAGTCTCCAAAAATTTTTTTCAACAGTGGTGGGAACAGCAAACGAGTGGGTCACCAGGTTTCCCCCAAAGCCTCAAATGCCCAAAAGTCGTAATATTTCGGGAATATTTTGCTGTTCCTCTACAATCATGTTTTTAGATTTTAAGTGACTAAAAAATCAACGGATATTTTTTGCATAAATATTTGAAAAGATTTTAATTTATATATCTACCAGCGTCCATTTTTGCCTTTTCCCTCTTTCTCACACTACTTCCAACACTATATCCTCCCTTTATCAGGGGGTCTCCTCTCACACTCCCAGATTATTCTACATATATATCCTTGTCATCTCACTCTCACCCTTTTTTCAAGGTCCCCATCATTTACCTTTCAGTGTTCTGTGCTTCCCCCCTCCCACCCCCCACTCTTCCTTCTCATTACAACTTCCAAATCTCCTATAATTTATAGTAAAAATTTATGTTAAAAATTTATCTTATGTAAAAATTTGTAACCTTTCCATTTTCTCAGGACCCAATAAGAAGCCTCCTACGAAACACCATCTACGGGCTCGTATGCAATACCAAAGGGGGAGGGGGGCTGGAGAACACCACACACTGATACGCGGCTGAAAATTTTCTGGCCCCGGAGGCTGTTTTTTTTAAAGGGACTCATCATTTTTCTTCTTGTCCTTTGCGCTTAGTATGCTTCATGAAACCTTCCCTTCTTTCTCCTTTTTTTAAAAAAACTTTTTAACGCCCTTGTTTTTTTCCCGGGGGAAAAATTTTTCATCATTTTCAACCCTTTATTACATCCAATTCTTGTCTCTTTTTGTTCTATCCCCCAGCACTGCGTTGGGAACACTGGTGAGGTTTACAATACTTTCGTTTCCTTTCTGTCCCCCCATCGCCCAACACCGTACACAGGGCCCGTCTTTCTCTCTTCTCCTGTCCCCTCCTCTCTGCCTAGGACTGTTACTATTGGCTATGCCTTTCCCTCTGACCCTATACTTTTTGCATTCCCCAATGAATGTTCTACATTTTTTTCGCTCCTCCCTTAGCTACAATTCGGGTTCTCCATTCCCCTGTTCCTTCCGTTGATTTTCCAAAGGTCCTTTCTTGTTTTTAAGAGAAACTTACTCCCCCGTCCCTACAGCCCAATCAGCCCTCTGGGTTTTTGTTTCCCCTGTACCACTGCAAAGTTGATTTCCTGGGCCCTTCCCCGCCCTTTAAATACCCTTTTCCAATTTTTTTTTTTGATATCTCTTTTCTCCATCTTTTTCCTTTCCCTCCTTTTTTCCATCTCTAGTTCCTTCTCCAGGGGGTACTTATTTTTTTTTCCTGTATATTTTTTTTTTGCCCATCTTCTTCATAAAGTCTCAATTTTCTTGTGGACCCCATTTTCCTTTATTATCCTTCCATGAAGGGGCTCCCCCCATTCTCCCCATAATAGGCCTTTACTCAGTGCTCCTACAAGCTCCTATCCCCCTCTGCCTACTGTGTTCTGAGCCTTTTTCAAAATGCATGATGTCTCCTTCCCTGTCGAGTCCTTCCCGACCCATCAGACAAGGTACCCCCCCTCCCCAAAATCCCGCCACCTCATCCTCATAATGGGGTTTACCAAACCCTTTTTTAATCATCCTATCATCCTCCTTGCCTTGCCTTCATTACTTTCCTCTGCTTTTCCCCGCCTATCCCTTTCCCTTTTATACTTCCATTCTATTATAATATGTACTTACTACCTACTACTTCTAGCATTTTTCGAAACCCACTGACTCCTACCGTCATGTTAAACTCTATACTTTCATTTCATTTCACAAACTTCGGGCCCCTTCCCCTTTCCCTCTTGTTTGTTATTTTTAAAATCTCCTCCATTTCTCCTTACTTTCCGCCTCAGCACTACATCACAGCATGGGGCCCAAAATCCTAACTCTCCTCCAAATTCTACTCCTTTTCTGGCTTCCTGATTCTCACATGGTTTTTTCTAAAAACAAATTTAAATAATGTTGGGGACTGACAGATCCTTGTCTAACTCCAATTTATTTTCATTCCCCTCTGCCTTTTTAAACCCCCTTTGCTCCTCTCCAACATCTTGGGTTTCCCCTAGCCCCAATTTCATTTCTCATTTTAAACATTCCAAAAACCTTTGGGTAGTATTTTCGACAGCTTGGCCAATTGGCTATGTCCCCCTCCTTTGGTATTAGGGGCACTCTGCCTTTTTCCGTCCTGTGGCACGCAGCTTGCTCCACACTGTGTCCGTATGTTATAATTGCCTTTTTACCCCTTTTTCCCCCCATATTTTTCAAACTCCCCCCAAAGGGGGCCATTGTCCCCACGCTTTTCCGTTCTTCAAAAATTTCAGTACCTTTCTACCTCCCCCAAGCTCATTAGGTATACTGTTTTTCCCCATTTTTTCTCTTGTCACTGTAGATCAAAATTTTTCCATTCGCTCTACTTCCAGTCCCCTTTTTAATTACTTTATATAAAACCCCTTTTATTAAAGATTCTATTTTACCCCCTTCTCATACTCTTTCCCCCTATTTTTAATTTAAATTTCTGGTTAATTCTCGTCCACCGAGGTTTTTTTTTAGTGTTTTCCATCCTTCATTTTTCCCTCTTCCCGAGGAAACTGTTGAGTTTCTTTTCCCGCGTCAAAAAGAGTTTCATCTAAATTTTTATTATATTTTTGTCATTGCTTATATGTGCTCTTTTCAAAACTGCCTCCTTTTGGCTACTTGGTACGCATGTACTGTATCTAGCTGTTGCTTTTCTATTTCCCCTGATTAATGTTTTCCTCCACTTTGTTGCAATGTATTATAACTGCTACATTCTGCTTACCCTTTTTTACTTGTTTGTAAATTATATTTGATTTTTTATCTTATTTTTTCAATCTATTTATTTATTTTATTGTTTGTTTATTGTTCACCTATAACTTTGGGATTTGTATCTGTCCTCTTTTTTCCTCATGCTCTGCAGGACAACAACGGTTTTTTTGCTGTTTTTTTTACGCATTTATTCAATAATGTTTTTTCCACTTAATTTCCTTCGTGCTCTAATACTTTAAATCTTTCGATATTTGTATTGGTTATTGTCGTTTACATACCTTTTGTTGCCTGTTTTTTCCCATTTAAAGTATGCTAAAAGCTTTTTCTTTGTTGCTTGTGTTGTCAACTGTATGATGTATCATACAGGGGTTATCGTTGCCACAAACCCCTTTCTCGGTTTCTAACATAAAAAATCTTGAAAGTGTTTTCTGTATGTTTGGGGCAGCATGTTTTGCAAAAAACTCATTGTTTTTCTCGTGCTAGCATCACAGGGCTTTTTTACTGCTGCCCTTTAAAGCTTTATATTGTTTGATGTTTTTGTGATCTCTTGTTAATGCAACTAATTCTTGGTTTTCCCTGCTTGCTGCATTCAATGGGAGGTTGGTGTTGTCATTGCTGCATTAAAAAAGTAAAGTCTTACTTTTCGCTTTTTGTTACAAATCAAATATTGCATCATTTTCGCATGATTTGTAAAAAACCCAAAATAATAGAAATTTGAAAAAAATATGGCTATCTATTTTTCTTTTTAATTTATTTTCCCTTTTCAAAGATACACCAAATATTTTTATTTCTTTGAAGGTTATGCCATAACCTTCAAAGAAATATAAAATTTTTTGGGTAGTATATATATATATAGAGGGAAATGCAGGGATATTATGCATTTGGGCACCCATGTTCTTCTTCTCTAGTTTCCCATGCCTGTCTTTACCACTTCCCCGGTTAATGGGGTGACAATCCGGGTTCGAACTTTCTACAGGAAAACCCTTCCTTGCCTCTAATTCCTTTGGGGCCCGTGTACGAACAATCGCGAAAATACACACGTGCTCCAAACAAAAATCACCCACCGGGGACTCCTCAGATTTGGGTTCCCCGATACTCTAAGCAAGGGGTTTCCCACCGGTGGGTCGCGACCCCCCCCCGGGGATCGCGAAGGGTTGTAGGGGGGTTCGCGAAACCTTGCTAAAATTTCTTGGGGAATTCTTTTTTTCTCATCGATTTCTTTTGTTATGCTTTTATTTTGTCTTCTTTTTTTATGGTGCAAAAAAACCCGTTTTTATAATTTTTTCATAAATTTGTGTTCATATATGGGGAAAACACGAAAAGGTTCTCCGTGGCTTCTTTTATTTTTTCTATTATGCCAAAATTGGCCAACCTGTATTTCCAAACATCCCCTACTGGGGTTTTGGGTTGAGATAAAACTGTGTATGTAGAATTTTTGAAGGAATTATTTTGTTTTGTATATATTTTTCGTTCTCAGTAAATTTTGTTGGGGAATTTCTTTATCTATCTATTTACTTTATTATCCCAAAGTTGAACCAGTCCTGTAATTTTGCTTGTTACTGAATAATTACATAATTCATTAATCAAATTTTAGTTATGTTTATTTCCCCTTTCCCCACAAAAAAAACAAAAAACAACTGTTAAGCAGGGGGTTATGTGGGTTTTTAAAATTTTTGGGAAAGGGGGTTCAGTGCAAAAAACGTTGGAACCCTGCTCTGTCCCAGAGGGAAAATTGCTGCCTTTTTCTCCCATTCATTGCAAAAGCAAAAAACTAATTTTCCGTAACACGTCTGCGAACATGATTGAAAAATGAGCAACAAAAAAAAAAATTGTTTTAGTGAATCCCCTTTAAAGCATTATTGATTAATTGCCTAACTCGCCGTCGCTACTCAGTCTCCTTTCTGACAATGGCTTTTCTTAGCCTTTCAATGTTGCATCAATAACATTACTTACAACTCTTTCACAACTGTTGTCAATGCATAACCTACAACAATAACTCCGTCAGTGTTGGCAGTGGCAGTGTGTATTAGATGATATTTGTATCAATAAA
>JACEEZ010019856.1:40000-55000 GCA_016584305.1 Chionoecetes opilio | reverse complement strand
TTCAGGGTTCACAGGGTAGACTTAACTCTCGCCCCTGTAAAATGCTGTGTGTCT
The DNA here is from genome assembly GCA_016584305.1 of Chionoecetes opilio. Taxonomy (NCBI): domain Eukaryota; kingdom Metazoa; phylum Arthropoda; class Malacostraca; order Decapoda; family Majidae; genus Chionoecetes; species Chionoecetes opilio. The sequence continues at coordinate 54,946 of JACEEZ010019856.1, read as the reverse complement.
CACGTTTTAAGTGATCATATTTTATAGTATTCGTTTTTGACAAATAACATGCAGATTAAAGCATTACCCCAGCAAGGTTGAAAATAAGAAAAATATATACATGCATTATATAAATTTTTAATAACATGCATAATATATATATGCAGTATATGCATCAACAAATATATTTTTCTTCCTTAATGATGTAGTCACTAGTCAGGTCCTAGGTCTGTCAAGCTTTGCCGTTAGCTTTCTCCCGGTAGCCTCATCGAAGAACGTAGTATCATATACTTGATCCTCTGGTTTGAAGTGCAGTTCACATACCTGAAAAAGACTTGAACATTGTTAACCTCCCTTTCCATAACTCTGCCGTTGTTTATTTCCTACTTATATATTACGGTTATTTGGAATTTTGCCAATCCTGTTTAACCATTCAAAATATTTGAAATGACTGGAAATACCAAATAAAACTTAAGATTTTAAGTATCTCGAGGCCCGACATCTCCTTTATTATATCCCTTTAACGACTTATCAACTATCAGACCACCCCTTACTCTCCGCCTCTCGAGTTGAGTGTCAATTCAATAGCTTCATTTTCCTTTCATAACTTATAATTACGCATCCCCTGTATCATTTTGGTCATCCTTCTCTGCACTGATTCTAACAGTGCTATATCCTTCCTGTAATAGTAAAATAATATATAATCAAGCTAAACGTGCTTCATATTTAAAGAATAAATTTCAACATTACTTACTGTTTTTATTTGGAGTGTAGTGGTCTCTCATGATAGCCTGCAACCACTTCTCTGACACATCCTCACTTCTTGGAAAAAAAACCCACTAACTCTTGGTCCTTTTCGATAATTCCCTTTACAATTTGGGACAACACATGCAAGGCATGTTTACCTCAATAAATAAGTCTCAACTTTCGTCCTATTGGAGACACGACGTGACCTCTCACGTCCACGTCTAAATCAGCACTGATGAAATGAAACACTACTGTTGTCTCGTCCAGGGCTCCCACAAATCATTCAAGGAAATTCCCCAGAGAAAACCCGAAAATTCCCTAGATCGATCAAAATATTCCTAAAACTTGTATATGAAGCAATAACCATAATTTATCACATATGAAGGTTAGCATAAATACATATGGAATGAAAATTGGTCCTTTATTGTTATTTACATAAATAAAGCTCTATAATCACAGGATGTGAAGCAAAAATCTATCTGTCTATCTATATACTTAGGCACATTCTCCCAGCTGGGAGGTGGCCGGCTCGAGACAGCTCCAGAACATAAATAAAAAACAAAACAAACATAAGAAAAAAATATTTACGGAAATTTCCATATGCTTAACTTCAAAATCATAGGGTACTATGGTGTCTCACCATAGAAATACATATTGCATGAAATGGTTCTTTTACTGTTATTTACATAAAAGAAGCTTCATAATCACAGGATGTGAAATAAATAAATATTATTCATGGTTATTTCTATAAATATTTCTTCTTAATCATAGAATATACGGTCTCTCTCTCCTCTCTCTCTCTCTCTCTCTCTCTCTCTCTCTCCTCCTCTCTCTCTCATCTCTCTCCTCTCTCTCTCTCTTCTTCTCTCTCTTATTCTCTCTTTCTCTCTTTCTCTCTCTCTCTCTCTCTCTCTCTCACACAGTTATTACAAATTGGATATGATGAGTTATGTTGTTTTTCTTGCTCTGGATCTATAGAGGACCGTCGCAGTCCACCAGTAATACCTCTATAGAGGACGGTCGCATTTCTTGGGTTAACAGATATCAGGATTCAGACTAACCTAAACTAAATACACTCCAATTTTACTACATTTAGGTTAGGTTAGTCTAATAATCACAAAAATATATGCCAGTCATCACAATCAACAACAGCGTTCAAAGTTCATGGAACCACTTTTTACTTTTAATATTGTCCCTCAACTTTTCAAGGTCTTCCCTCCATGTTTCACTTATTTCGCTGGGAAAGCTACATGATTAGACTGAACCTACCTTACAATAGGTTAGCTTGGGTTAGTCATGACCTTGTACTGTAGTATGTACAGTATTTCCCGGTACATTCCATCAAAAGATATAAGAATCAAAACACATTTAGGTTTGGATAAGTACGATAAAATCTATTTTGAATGAGTAAAATATTTCATTTACTTTTTACTTATTCATTTGAATAAGTAAAATCTATTTAATTTACTTTTTACTTATTCAAATGTAGTCCTAAGAAGGAAGCACAACTACGTAAAAAGTATATACCGTTATATAATTTACTTTTTACTCATTCAAATAAGGAAATATGAATACATAAAAAGTGTTTTATTCATTAGGTTTTACTTATTCAAATAGTCTCAATAAGAAATAAGTAAAAAGTAAATACAAATTAGACTTGGCCTAACCTAACCAAAATATCATGATCCATTCGGCATTAGGCCATGATCCATTCGAAAAGTTAAGATAGGCCTTATGCTAAAAAACTAATTTTCCACTCTGGCAACAGTATACTTAGCAAGATATCAAATAGGTCTAGGCTACCAATACAAAATCAAATTGGCATACAGGTACCAGCACAAACCGTGCAATGTTTTAAATAATTGTATCTCTGGCCATTAGGCTACCTTGAAGAAAAGAAAAAAATAACTTTTAATAGGATTAATAACATTTTAAATTTCCCTACCAGAAGAAACGTGAGGATGGCTTGGGTTAACTTCCTCATAGTCCTAACCTCGAGGTCGATGTAGATGTCGATAATGAATGTGTAGGATGTAGGCCTAGGGTGCAGTTTTTTGCATAGATCCCCCAAAGGCCATAATCCCAAGGCTTTTCCCTTCAGACTGATTTCTTGCAATAGGCAATAAGAATATATTAACAACTTACTAATCACACGAACAAAATAACAATTACATAGAACTTACATATGTACTTATTCTGGGAATGATGACACTGAGCACACAGTGAGCAGGCTGAGTAGCTCCTGTCATGTTCCTGGTCCGAGACCGTCAGACCCAGCTCCACCACTACCACCCTTTACCAACCACGCCTTTGTATCGGCTGTCACCCTGACATCCTTCTTAATATTCGGCATGCATTTTGTAGTTTGTAGTATAATTCAATTTCATTACCGCTCATAGATTACTTGTAAACTAAATTTTTAATAATTATTGGTAAATATGAACAAGTACCCAGAAAATCCCCCACCCCCCCAAAAAAAAAAAAAATTTCCCCCAAATTCCCAAAACTTTAGCAGGTTCCTAGATTATTCCCTAAATCACTCCAAAAGTTCCAATAGAGGAACAAAATCCCTAAAAGTGGGAGCACTGGTCTCGTCATCACTCTCTCACCCCCCCAGTCGAACAGACCTTCTCTCTCGTGGGCCTCGCCTCTGCCCGCTTGTGCAGTGAAGGGATTATGGCTGCCAGGCGACCCGCCTCCCACCACTCTTCGCCCTCCTCCCCGTGCCTGCAGCCACTTATATCTAAATAAACACTACATAACACAGTCTTACCTTACGTCACCACGGACATCACGGATAGTTTGCCCTCGTCACCACAGAGGGTCCAGATCATCACGAAAAGGCACCCACACATAAACACACACTCTCGCCCTGCTGGAAGCCAGGTGAGGAAGCGGGGGACGGCTGGCTTCACTGCCGCTTCAGTCGAGGTGATTCGAGCAGCCGAGGCAGTGCGCGAAGCACAGGCATTGACCACTCAGTGCAAGAAGGCAACATATAAGTACCGTGAGTGCTGCATGACAGCACATCAGCTCAGTCACATTCAGATCACGCATTAGTATATAAGGTTAGGGCAATGGTAGAATAGGTGAACGTACGTAATACAAGCCAGCGATTCGGAGCACAGCTCGCCGTGAAGCAAACGAAGGATGCCTGAGACACGATAACACTCAAATGACTCGTATGTAACTTTTGAAGTACACAGCAACGTCACGCTAAAATCCTGAAATGATTGCATCAACATTCTGCTGTTACGTGATGTGTGACTGTAATTTGTGCATCATCGCCTCGCCACGCCGCTCTCTGGCTCATGGTGATAGGGTGTTATGTCGCCGCCTGACAGTCTTCTGGCGACAGTCGCAACCCGCCGTGAGCTCAGGGCTGCTTTCTCAAGGTCTCTCTCTCTCTCTCTCTCTCTCTCTCTCTCTCTCTCTCTCTCTCTCTCTCTCTCTCTCTCTCTCTCTCTCTCTCTCTCCTTACACAAACACATTAATACATTTTTCCTTTATGATTCTGAATTGGATTTTTTTCTTTAATCTGGACAAACAAACACACAAAAACACACACAGACACACACACGGAGAGTACTCCGTAGTGTAGAGGTAGTACGCTCGGCTCACAACCGAGAAGACCTGGGTTCGATCCCCGGGCGGAGAGGAGGCAGATGGGCTGTTTCCTTAAAACCCGAGCCCCTGTCTCCCCAGCAGTGAATGGGTACCGGGTGTTAGCCGGGGGTTTGTGACCCACCTCCTGGGGTGGTGGCTTCGGCCAACACTAAGGATTTATGATAAGAATGTTGAGATGGAGACGGGGCCATACGAGTGCAGCTCAGGCCCTATAAAATACAACTACATGAATACAACTAGATGAATACACACACACACGCACACATGATCGGTAATAATGAGCTCCAAGCTCGCACTGAGAGGGTGCAACTAGCGATCGCGAGCCAGCTCGCGTGGACAAAGACCATGGGTGAATGACACACACACACGCACACGCACACACACACACACACACACACACACACACACACACACACACATACACATACACACACAGACACACACTGTGTGTGTGTATGTGTCAGAGCTGGGCGCGCAAATTTTTTTCCTTAGTCCGCATAGCGCAAAGTTTCGCGATCGAGTCCGCAAGCGCAAAAGCGTAAAACTCTCGAAAAAAGGCGGAGCGCAAGCGCAAAAGCGCAAATTTCTAGCGCAAAAAAAAAAACTAGACCGCAAATAAAAACATTTAAAGCGCAAACATAAAAGTTAAAGCGCAAACCTCATTTTTTAGTCTGCAAACTGAAAAATTCTACGTTAAATTAATATAAAGTGTATAAATGATTAAAAGATTGAATGTTTACAGTATTTGACGCATTTATTGAACACAAGTTTATATAAAAAATAAGATAATACTGTCAAAACAACACAAAATAGTTGAAAAATGAAAATACACAATACTAATATTAGTCCCCCTCGTCACTGTCCTCCAGCTCCCACCGACCCTTAAGGAGGTTCATGTTACCCTTGAGGAACACCAGCTTCTCGAAGTTCTTGGCCGTCAGACTCGATCGCTTCGGCCTCATGACGTCTGAGCCCATGCTATACGATAATGCAACGTTATAATGCACGTTATAATGCAACGTTATTAGCACCTTATAATGAAACAACCCAATTCTTGCATTATAAGACAAATTAAAGTAACATTTTAACACGAAAAAAATTTCAGCATTTTGTTTGCTATACGATTATTGCAAAAATCGCTAAATTGCGAAAATAGTTTTTACGTAATTCTAAATAAAGTAAAATTAAGCACGCGCCCCATAAGTTAGCTAATGAGCGCTCATCTAAACCGTAGCAGTAGCGTCGCCATATCGCGCAACAGCCAACAGCAGAAATGCCAAAGTCGCATACGTACATTGCATGTAAACTACAAATACTTATATATTATAACATTATGGAGATATTATTCACAAACTGATTACTGATTATTCTATTGGTGGTAAATATCAGTTGTTAACCTGAATATCCTCGTTCATCCGTAGGACGATCTGACATGCTTACCAGATGAATCCGTTAGTTAGAGATTAATAGAGAGGAGTGGTGGAGCGAGCAACACACACAACCACCACTGACAGAGGCTACGAAGGCACTGGCTCGCACTGCTTGCAGCTTTCTGTGCCACACTCGACCGTGGCATGAGCTTGCTCTTTTCTGCAGCGTTTTTTAAATAAAAAGTAAACTTAAATATAAATGCTATATTTGACGTCTCTTTTAATTTTTTGAATTTACGTCATTTGAATTTCTCGGCAAAGATTTTCTACTAAGTTTGCGCATTTGCGGGCTTATAAAATATCGAGAGCGCAAACTCCAAAAGCGCAAATTTTCGGCGTTTTGCGCATAGCGCAAATATTTTATATGGAGCGCAAATTGCGCTTGTGTGCATTTGCGGTTTCGTTTGCGCTCCGCCCAGCTCTGGTATGTGTTTGTGTTTGTGTATGTGTGTGTGTGTTTGTGTGTGTGTGTGTGTGTGTGTGTGTGTGTGTGTGTGTGTGTGTGTGTGTGTGTGTGTGTGTGTGCGTGCGTGCGTGCGTGCGTGTGTGTTTAGAGTGGTGAACAACGGTTTGCGCGCTGGCTAAGCACTAACACCCAAATTCTTGCAATTCGAACCGAGTTTATGTAACTTTCAATTTTAAGCTGAAAAAAAGTCATTTGTTTACCGTGTAATATTTGTTTCCAATACTTTTAGCTATATATTTTTTTTCAGTTTCTGCCCGGTTCACACTTCACGTTTTTGCTATGTGCGTCTTGTTATCGTGACGTCACCGTGACGTCACGATGACTTTACCTCGTCTCACTCCCGCTCGCTCTTATCAGAAGACATTGCAGTATAAAACCGCCTTGCTTTCCTTACTTCCTCCTTTTGTACCCCATGACACACCTATTACTTCCTTCACTATATCCCCTTTCACTCCCTGCCCTACCTATATAGCGCTACAATCCCTGACAACAGGCTATTGCAACAGTTACAAGTGGATTCTGTATAGCGGGGGCCACAGGTGTTGCCATATCGCAGTCGTGGCGCTATTTTTCAAGTCACTAATAATTACTACCTATTTCACGGCCTGTAGAGGGTGTTGATGGCGTAGTGTGATGCTGTAGGAAGAATGGTATATAGTAGCTACTAGAGGGGCACGTGAGAGGGTTAGAACTGGAGAACACGAGAAATAACGCAGGAAAATACACATGAGGTAGTGGTGGTGGTCGAGCTTACATTCAAGCAGCGTTGCCGCTGTTCCGCCTTCAAGCAGCGGGGCAAATATTTTCACATCATGTATGTCTTCCATTACTAATATTGTCTTCTAAAATCACTGATAATAAATATATTTTAAATCAGACCTTGGAAACAGCATTATTTTGATATTGCAAAACTTAGTTACGTATAATGTTCTATAAATTGTGGCACCACCGCTCACGAAAGCCCGCCAAAAGAAATGGCGGCTCCGAATCTTGGAGCCTCGAGACGCACGTCTTTCAAGGTCACACAAGCAGGAAGTGACGTCACGGTGACGTCACGATGACGTCACGTTGACAAGCACGTAGCAAATACGTGTAGTGTGAACCCCGCATATGTGTTATTGTGTGTGTGTGTGTGTGTGTGTGTGTGTGTGTGTGTGTGTGTGTGTGTGTGTGTGTGTGTGTGTGTGCGTGCGTGTGTGTTTAGAGTGGTGAACAACGGTTTGCGCGCTGGCTAACTAAGCACTAACACCCAAATTCCTGCAATTCGAACCTAGTTTATGTAACTTTCAATTTTAAGCTGAAAAAAATTAATTTGTTTACCGTGTAATATTTGTTTCCAATACTTTTAGCTATGTTTTTTTTTCAGTTTCGTTCTCAAAAACAGTGGTGTCCATTAACTAGTTTTTCTTACTTGGATACATTTCTCCGTTCAGCAGCCTGTGTTTTGCCCTTGATGTTCACACGCGCCTCGCAGCACCTGAGGCGAGAGCGAGGCGGTGTAAAGACTCGCACCTTCCATCTGGATGCCTCCTTGGATTATCTAACCATTGGGTGCACAGATTTATCATCGCCGAATACTTTTCTGCTAAACCATTACCTTACACCTTCATTTCTGTTACATATCGTAGTAATTCGAGATGCTTCTAGAAACTGTTGAAGGAAATGTGGCTAATGTGTGCAATTTGTGCCTTAAAAGAAGCATTAGATTATCTTCCAAACTGCCTTCCTTTATAACGCCGAGACGGCATCAGTTAAACTGTAAATTTGCAGTCTGTATCGATAACAGAGTGAAAAACACCCCCGCTGACTTTGTCCACCACTTAAAACATCAATTATGTTTTATTTGTGTTAGGTAACTTAGACCTTCAAAAAAATTTGCACGAAACTGCAAATGACTCACGCTAATGGAAAAGACATGTTAACGTAAAATAATAATACAAAGGCTGAATTCTTCAAGCAAGAAGTAAATTAATATACTGAAATGTATATGGGAATGTCGGAAGTGAGAGGGTGCGTTGCGCCAAAGAGCACGTTGCTGCCATTAAGGATAAAACAAACTAAAACAAAAAGCGATGCATAGATGCAGGAGTTAAAAAAGATGCATAACGTTGGTTCCTCTCTAACTGATATAAATGTTACTTGCATAAAGTAGTCTAGTGAAATAACATTCTCATAATAGTGTTGTCGGTTACAACTTGCAACAAACGGTGGTCTGTTTATCACACATCAAAATGGATGTTGCAGATGGAAGCCACCAAGCGTACAGCGACAACAAATCCAATAAAGGGAACTTGTCAGGTTCAAACACGTTCTCTCAATACAGTGTTCGCTGTGGAGGAACCTATTGATAATATTGATGCTGCTATAAGAAGTTAGATATATTAATGCTACATACTTTTATTACGTAGAGTCCCAGTCAGCGGACGATCCATGATGACATGAAGCACAGAATCAACAGCAGTAATACATATTCTGCAGCAACAGTTTAAGGAGAGCAAACAATGTTCAGTGGAGGTGCTGCACCACGCGCCACCAACCCATGGAACAAAGCGTGCCAATTGATTATTTATCAATGACAACCTTTTTCCTTAATGGCGTGCATGGTAGGTTCTTTTTAACACTGCAGCTGATGCAATATATTGATTACTAGCATAGCAGAGGTGCCTGGCGTTGCCCGGATGCCATAGATGTAGATAGTAACACGAAGTGACCCGGATGGAGCTCCAACCCGTATTTTCTTCCGTGCATTATTGTGGGATGCATCTGTAACTCAAGAGACAAACTAAGTAAAGATCTGTTGTGCACTGTCGACACACGCAGAGGTGTCAGGGGTTGCCCGGGTGCCTAATATGTACATATTAACGCACGGTGGTGACGCTTAAAGAGCAATGACTTTGGTTTTCTTTATTCATATTTAATGTTGGGCTGCATTCTCATTTTGGGCATGCAACTATATGCATGTTCGTGTCAAACTTGGTTAAGGTCCACTGAAAAATTGCCATAAAAAAATATATCATAAAATTCTTTGAAAAAAAAATACGGATGTGAAAACAGAAATATATACAAGATAGAGAGAGAAAGAGAGAAAGAAAGAGAGAGACAGAGAGAGAGAGAGAGAGAGAGAGAGAGAGAGAGAGGAGAGAGAGAGAGAGAGAGAGAGAGGAGGAGAGAGAGAGGGGAGAGAGAGAGAGAGAAAGAGAGAGAGAGAAAAGAGAGAGAGAGGAGGAGAGAGAGACGAGAGAGAGAGAGAGAGAGAGAGAGAGAGAGAGAGAGAGACGAAGTTAGTTATGTATTAAGAATTAAACAAAATTAAAAAAAAAATCTACATTTGTGCCTATAGCGCCTGTAGGCAGTGACTTCTAAGGCTCGGATGGTAGGCCCTGGAGGTTCACGTGAGGGCTGTGATGGTTGGTCCTCGCCCGTGGTGGCGCAGGCAGGATTGTTATAGGGACGCCTGTGATTAGATCATTAGAGGCTCATGCCGCCGCCTTGTGTCCTCCGATGCACTCGCAATCGAAGGCACAAAACGTAAGTTAGTCAAAGCCTTCGTCAAGAAGACTGTGAATAATGTGTTAGTCACTATATCATGTATACGTACTATCCTTACTTCGGTTTATCAAAGATTTACTCCTTGTGAAATATTTGGAATACAACACTGATTCTGTACCAATACACTAATGATCATGATAATATATTATGTCTTAAAACGACGGTTCTTTGAAAGCATTTATTCATATTGCGATGCTTGGCATTTCCCCTCCGAAATATTGCCAAGTACCACATTTTCTTGGTATTACTTACGGCTAATAACTTTCAGCTCATAGGTAATGAGTTGAAAACTGATGAAGATAAAATAAATATTTGCCGCAAATGTGATTTGGTTCGGTTAGACATGCTGCAGAGAAGAAAGAGATACTGAGAAGAGAATATCCATCATTATCATGGCTGTGCAGTGTGCACTGTGCAGAGCAAGGCATCGGATTATGCGGTATGTAATAACTTATTTCTCTCTTAATTGATTCATAAAGTAAGTATAGTATTAATTAAGAAAGCATGGCAAATAAAATAAAAGTGTGAAGAGCAGAGTATTGCGCATCACAGACGGTCCAGCGATGTTAACTGTACGATAATTATCGTATTTGTACGATAATTTGACTATCCGTACGATGTACGATACATGGTTGAGAATCGTACACGAAAACACGATAATTGACTCAAAAATATAATTACATTATAAAGTCACACAAAAACTATCATTGCACAAAAAAATTATTTGTTGCTGTCAATTTCCGTGAAAGAGTGCATAATTAACATGTAATTTTGTGTCGTGATTGGATATATTATATATTTTGGTGAAAAGTGGAAATATTTGTATAGGTGGAAAGCTGAATTCAATGAAGTATAAAGTAATTTACTGACTATATGATTTTACCTAAGGTAGTACGATATCAATCTGAAAATACGATATTTCTGGTGGCTCGGTACGACAATGTGGCCTACAAAAGTTCACAGACGTCAATTGTTTTTCGTTTGTTTTGCTTGGGACTTTTGGGTTGAAATAGTGCCGCGATTCCTGAGGAAGATAGGTCAGCTGCCACGCCTGTGATAGCATCATTGGACATCACCAGGGCTCATAGTATTCCCCAAGGGATCCTCGCAGCCCTAAAACAACAACAACATAATAGTGGCGAGGCCAGCCAGATTCATGGTACTCTGATCTGGCTGTGATATCCTGCCCTACCGCCCTTCGTCTCCCTTGCTATACACCTTCCTTGCCTCCCTTGCAGTGAACCTTTCTATTCCACGATCAGTGTATGTATTGGTAAGAAGGAGATTGGTTTTCCTGCAAGGCATTTTTAAGTATGTCACTTCAATATACTGTGGCGGTTATATTGGTGTTGTTTAGGGCTGCGAGGATCCCTTGGGGAACACTATAAGCCCTGGTGATGTCCTATGATGCTAGCACAGGCGTGGCAGCTGACCTGTCTTCTTCAGGAAGGCACAGGTGAGGCGGATGACAGCGTATTGCCGTGAGGGGGGACGTCAGCCGCCGCCAGCATCACCCAAGGCGGTACAAGTGCAGGTAAAATTCTAGATTCCTTTCCTGCCCTTATTAGTGGGTTTTTTTTTCTATCAAACCTTCACAAGCTCCTTCAGATACCTCTAAAACGTAATTATAAAGTGTGTGATAAAACTTTGTTAGGTTACCGGGGGGGGTCGAGGAATATGGAGCCCCTTAGAAGAGGGGTGCAGTCAGTTCGTACACAAGTTATTTCGTACACCAAAAAATCGTTTAGTAGTCTATATGAAACCATAGTCGTTTCGTACACTCAACTCAGAGTTGAACTTGACTACTAGAGCTACGAAACGACACCAGGTATCTACGAAAAAACTCAAAATCAGTGTACGAAACAACTAACAAAACCTGGGTACGAAACAACTTGTGTACGAAACTCCCTGTAACCGTAGGAGGCTAGGTTAGAATATCGGGGGGTCGAGGGAGGCAGAGCCACCCCGTTTCGAGGTTCAATTTGGTTAGGTTAGGAAGTTAGGTGGTATTATTTTACAGTAGGACCGAAATTCCCTACACAATTGGGAGTGTGGTTTCTATTTACCTTATTGGATTCTAGGGTATTATTATAGTGTTTGCCCATTTGCCCATTTGCCCTCTCCCCAAAACAAGCTTGGAGACCTGGGGGAAGGCGGGATATTTGGCTGGGATACAAAATATGCGTCGCAACCACATAGTTTTTCAGTTAGGGGTGTTGAAAAAATTACCTAGATCTAGGGAAAATTCATTGGATTTCTTCCGAGTTCAGAGACGTGTGAACCTGACGATCCTCACAGAATGATGACCGAAGTGTCGAGAACCCCCCCAACCCCAGCTAGGAGGTTATGTTAATTTGTTTAGGTTAGATTTGGTTAGGTTAGGGTAGGTTAGGTTAGGTTAGATTTGGTTTGGTTAGATTTAGTTAGGTTAGCTTAGGTTAGATTTGGTTAGGTTAGGTTATCGGTGGGTCAAGCCCCCCGCTAGGTTAGGTTAATTTGGCTAGGTTAGGTTAATTTTGGGTAGGCAAATTTCTGTAGATATAAGGAAATTACCCTTGATCTAGAGAATTTTACCCCCCCCCCCTACACAACTCCTAAATTACGTGTTTCCGACGCATAATTTGTTCCCCACCCGAAAACCCTGCATTCCCACAGGTTTCCAAACTTGTTTGGGGGAAGTGGGAGAGTACGGGCAAACACTAGAAATTTACCGATTCTAGGAAACATTCTCTCTATTGGCTTCCGTCGCAAATCATTACTTTTGGAGATATGACATGTTGTTTATAGGGAGGTGAGACAAATTTTTTACTTCCGTCACACTCTTCTTCCTCTTGTGACCTCCTTCACTCTGTTCTTCCCTTGCCGCGGACACTTCTTTAATGCAGATTTGGCTTTAGTTAGGAGGTTAAAACGTGGGAATAGGTTAGGCTAGGTTAGGTTAGATTAGTGAGTCTAAAGGTGGGGTTAGGTTAGTTTAATTTTCATATCTTATATACACTCCTTCCTTTTAGAAATGTCATATATCTCCGAAAGTAGTTATTTGCGACGGAAGTTCATAGAGAATATTTCTTAGAATCTATTGAGGTGAACAGAAACGACATTCCCAATTGTGTAAGGAATTTCTGTCCTAATGTACAAATTTACCGGTTAGGTTGTTAGCTAGCTCAGGTTAGGTAAATTTTCCTAGATCTAGGTACATTTCCTTAGATATAGGGAATTTTGACTCCCCTACATAACTCCAAAAGTACGTATTTTCGACGCAGTATTTGTTCCCTACCCGAAAAGCTCGCATTCCCACAGGTCCCCACACTTGTTTGTGGGAAGGGATTAGGGTCGGCTCTGCCCCTTGGAAGGGGGAGAGTATGGGCAAATGCTAGAAATTTACCAAAATTAAAAATAACACAAGGGGGTATGTGTGGGCCATCGAGGCTCGGTTAAGTAATCAATGCCCAGTAAATTTTTACACTAGGACCATAATTTTCTACACAATCATAGAGTATGGTTTGTTTACCTTAATGGATTCTGAGAAACTTCCGTCGTAAATTACTACTTTCGGAGATATAAAAAGTTTTTTATAGGAAAGAGAGTGAATAGGAAATAGGAGAATCTACTAACCTAACCTTATGACTCACTAAGACACTAACCTAACCTTTTCTGACCGGTAATTTGGTACTTTCAAGCATTAATTGAGTACGAGATTATAAATGTTCTTTCCCTATGTATTTTGATATGGTAAGAATGTTGGTCACATTAAAAATTGTCGGAAATGCCTCATTTTGCAGTTATCCCCCTCTATAACAAACCTGAGGATCCATCGGGAACGCGGGGTTTGGGGCGGGGAAGGGGGAAACGAGTTTTGTATATGGAGTAGATTATGTAGATGACGTAAAATATATCCGGTATACAATATGGGATGATATGAAGCTGAAAATACATAAAAATATATAACCAATAACCTACAGATACCTACACCTAGATTCTAGGGAAGTTCCCTAACCTAACCTAGCCTTAAGGGGATAACTGCAAAATGAGGCATTTTCGACGATTTTTAATATGACCATCATTCTTAACACATCAAAATATATAGAATAAGAATACTTTAAACGTAGTTCGTACTATATTACTGGTTGAAAGTACCAAAATACCATCTAACTTAACTCCACGTTTAACCTGACTAAAGCCAAATTCGCATTAAAAAATGTCCGCGGCAAGGGAAAAATTGAGGCGATGCAGGTCACAAGAGAAAGAAGAGTGAGGCGCACATAAACACTTTGTCTCTCTTGTCACTTGTCGTACCTCCAAAAGTATTGATTTGCGACGGAAGCTCATTGAAAGTTTTTCTTAGAATCCTAAAAGGGAAACATTAACCATGCTCCCACTTGTGTAGGGAATTCTGGTCCTAGTGTAAAATAATACCCAATGCCCAGGTTAGGTTAGTGAGTTAAGATTTGTTGTATCAACTCTGCCATATCTCGTTTACTACCTTATGAAGGACTAATCTTTTGTCATACATGTCTTTTACTAACCTTCAAACCTCTTGGCAAACTGATAATTTGGTCAAAAAGGGAGGTTAGGTTAAGGTTAAGTTTAGTTTTATTTTAAACTAAACTAAACCTAACCTTAACCTTAACCATAACCTAACCTAGCCTGGCTGCTGTCCATGAGGGAGGGGTTGGCCCGCGGTCACTGACTGAAGTGGCGACGGCGGAGTTGCACCTATTTATTTTTATTATCATTTATTTCCGTGATTTTCATCGAAGTAACAGCTTGCCAAGAGGTTTGAAGGTTAGTAGAAGACTTGTATGACAAAAGATTAGTCCTTCAAGGTAGTAAGCTAGATATGGCAGGGGCAATAAAACGAATCTTAACCAAACAAACATCAGATTCTTTCAAAACATATAAAAATGTATCAGAAAAATATAGTTTCATCTGAAAAAGTAGAGCGTTGATAAAGCGAATCTTTACCGGTTAGTGAACTAACAGGGGTTATGTCCGGTCTGTGATATATATTATATATAAAGAAACTATACACAAAATGTGATATTTTTGTTGGTTTATTTTGTTGTATTTGGTTGGCAGTGAAAGCCCAGTTCTGCTTAATAATAACCCATATTATTATTAGACAGAACTGGGCTTTCACTGCAAACC
>JACEEZ010019856.1:32500-37500 GCA_016584305.1 Chionoecetes opilio | reverse complement strand
TCACACGGTAGCGAATGGTGAGCCCACACGGCATAAGTTTAGATTACATGGCTATTGTGGAGTTTAGCTCCATGTTTCCAAAAGTATAATATATTTTGTATATTTTATGTATATTTGTCACATTCATTTGCTATTGCATACTGTTTGGTGAATTGCATGTCAGTGGGTTTGTTTTCCCCTCAGTGTTTTAGGCCACACCCTCAATCTGCTCTGTGACATAATGCTAGGCTTAACATTTTTTTATTAATTACGAGCGAGCGCTATCTATCTGCGCTATCTATCTGCACTATCATTTCCTACCTTATGTGCATAGCCTAGCTTACACAACCTGTTTGTACAGCAGTGTTATAATAGTAATGTTGTATGTACAACAGATTGTGTAAGGTAGGCTATGCACATAAGGTAGGAAATGATGGTATGAAGCATATTACTGCATGTAATATACTAACATATTAGCTACTGGCATTCTTGTAAGCAGTAATAAATAAACTTAGCATGGCATAGGCCAGTCATTTGATATGTGGAATTAGCCATCAGACTCCCACTGGCCACTGCATTTTTTATTGTGTCTGTCTTGCTTCTTTCCAGTGAATGTCTTTTTCATCTTTTCCAGTTTTCTAAAAAAAAATTCTTAGGTTATATTTTTCCAGATGTTAGGTTTTTTAATGCTAAACTATCCACCAGTTGTTGGTTTTTTTAAGTCTTTCTTAAACATTGCATAGGAATCCAAAAGCTTTTCATCAGATGTCACCTGTGAAATTTTTTTTTGCATCTAATGTACTCCCTTCCTACTTTAATGCGTTTGCCTAAAAAGAGCTTAAATTATATATTTCTTTCTCTGTTGCACTAATCTCACTTATAAGAACACTGTTTGCAGTATATTTTCATACCTGTATGATGGATATGTTCACAATATTTTTTACTTTTACTGCATACAATATTATAGCCAGGCCCAATCCTTTCCAATAGTATTTTCCCGTAAATAATCACTTAATCAGTCACAGGCTATTGCAATAATGCATAGGGTTAGGTTGGCCAACTGTCGCGTTTGGCAATCTCCTGTCTTAAATGCTGCAAAGCAGGATTTTAGATGATGATTGACATATTTATCATTAGCATGAAAAAAAGTAAGTCATATATATGAACAAATTCTATGGCTCAATTTTCATAGATTTGGTGTTAAGATACTTAAAAATAAATAATGTAATTTGTTTTCAGTTTGCAAAGATAAGTATCGGAAATATATTTCCATCCCCCTGATCTTTTAACGTTGAAGGATAAATCGCGAACTAAGTAGATTGTCATTCATAACTACCCTGTAAACATGTACACATTAACCTAGCATTGTATTTTTTTCTAATCTCAAGTTGTTTCAGCTTTAATAAAGATGTATTTCTATAATCATGTATTATATCCTTATTAACTTAATCCTGTTATTTTTCCTTTAATGCATATTTTTCGCTTTAAAGACAAGTAAATAAGACAATGTTAACATGAATGCTGGTTTATTAAGATCTTTGCTTTAATTTTGAAAAGTACTTATACTTCCTTTGGCAGGAACTTCCACATTGATTTGGGCATCGGAGAAGCTGTTTGTGTACTATATCCCTATTGCAGCAACAACTTCACCTTCAGGAATGTAATTTTCTGTTCTTTACGGATCTTTTAAAAGGAGGAATTCATGATAACATAATTTTCGATAGAAAGCTGCTCCAACTTGCCATCAAAAAATATGATATCGTGAATTCTTCTTTTAAAGATCCATAAAGGACAGATAATTATAATTGCATTCTTGGAGGTGCAGAGGTGCAGTTTTTGCACCTTCCGGAGGGGTGCATAATTGCACTCTATTTGTACAATAGGGTGTACTTTTGCACCCCTCCAGAAGGTGCAATAACTGCAATTTTGAGCGTGGGTGCAGCTCTTGCACCTTTAAAAGGTGCAAAAGTGGGACATCATTTTGCACCTTTAAATGTGCAAAGTTGCACCCCCTAAAGGTGCATTTGTTGCACCCAAATGGGTGCAACAAATACATCCCTCCAAAAGGTCCAAAAATTGCACCCATAAAGGTGCAAAACCAGCAACTCTAAAGGTGCATTTGTTGCACCCATATGGGTGCAAAATTGCACCCAAAGTTCAAGTTCCAAAAGATGCAAAAAGTTGCACACTAGTGTTAAGGTGCAACTTTGCACCCTCTAAGGTGCAAACTCTGTTACATAATTTTGCACCTTTAAAAGTGCAAAGTTGCACCCCTAAAGGTGCATTTGCTGCACCTATATGGGTGCAAAAGTGCACCCCTCCATAAGGTGCAAAAGTTGCACCTATAAAGATGCAAAACCTGCACCCATAAAGATGCATTTTTTGTCCCCCTTAGTCCAATTTACTAATGTGGGTACTCAAAACGGTGAACTTGACGAACTGGTTAGTCATTTTGTTTTGACTAAGACCATACTAGATTTACTAGGTAGTTACTCAAAAAATGACTTACCATTGTTACTCAGCGTGACTAAATTGGTCACTCGTTTTAGACCCCACGGCTGGAGTATGCTAAGTTAGTCACCATGACTAACTTTTGTTTTGTGTGTAGAGTTAATGGGAAGGGCATGTGGGGCATGTGGGCATTCTTAGGCCACTCGACGGTGCAGAAAGATTTTGGTTTTCGTCGGGGATCGAACTCGGGTCACCGAGAACGCCACTCTGAGACGCTAACCACACTGCTACCTCCTCCCCCCGGCGACATATTCACCAACTGTGCACCGTTCCGGCACTCCGATTCAAGTGTGGGAAATTGAGGAGTTTTGAGGAGTTTTAAGGTAGACCCAAAGAAAACGCGCGCGCAGCAACACACCGTATGGTGGAAGAAACTTGCTTTTACTCTGTCCTACGTAAGTATAGCCTGGGTTCTTATATGTTTATTTGTTGTGAATTTACATATGTTGTTAAGATAATAGCGGCAAACGGGCGCAAAAGGCGTAAAAGATATGTTTACGGGGATAAATAAGCTGAGAACGGCTCAAAAATATATTTCAAAAACCATATATTGAAAAACTAAGTCCAGATTCCTGATCAGCACGTACGAAAGCTAATAGGAAGCAAGTGTCATCAAAATCTTGTGAAAAAATATTTGGCCAAATTTTGAATGCAAATCCTTGGAATATGTCGTGAAAAACACATTTTCATTGATGTCTCAAGAAACGTAGCAGCTAGGCGAAAACGGTTTGGGTATAAACGATTCAGCCTGCACTGTGGTTCCTCTGGTATAAAAAGATAAAAATTTCACCAATAAATAAGCCAATAAATCAAAGTTTTGTAAAGGTAAAAAAACTTATTATATCTCAAAAACTTGATTTGCTAAGAAAGAACGAATATATACATAGGGTAGATCTCGTTAAGCTGGATATAATATATTCATGTAGATTTTGGTCTAGGGTCAATAGTTTCATTGTAAAATGGATAAAACAAAATAAAGCCAGATTTTTGGTTTATTTTGCAACCCCAAAATGTTGAAAACTTGTATTTTCATACATACGTGAAATTCTTGTTAATAAGAATTGTAAATATTTCGATGTGCAATAATACTTGATATATATTATTTCCTCAAAGAAATATAGTTTTTTTGTGAAAAGGGCGTAACAAATATTTACAGGGATAAATAAGTTGAGCACGGGTATATGTCTATTCCTGCTGTACGTATATTTTTTTTTTTTCTCTCTCTCTCTCTCTCTCTCTCTCTCTCTCTCTCTCTCTCTCTCTCTCTCTCTCTCTCTCTCTCTCTCTCTCTCTCTCTCTCTCTCTCTCTCTCTCTCTCTCTCTCTCTCTCTCTCTCTCTCTCTCTCTCTCTCTCTCTCTCTCTCTCTCTCTCTCTCTCTCTCTCTCTCTCTCTCTCTCTCTCTCTCTCTCTCTCTCTCTCTCTCTCTTATACTATAATATATATATATATATATATATATATATATATATATATATATATATATTATATATATATATATATATATTTAGTTTCAATGCACTTTTGTCTAAGTTAGTGACATGAACGTTGTGTAGACACGCAGATCGCAATGTGTTGGAATAGACATATACCCGTGCTCAACTTATTTATCCCAGTAAACATTTTTTTAGTCCGTTACTGCAGACTTGACGATATTTGATGCAATATTCAGGAAACTTTCAAAGTCTCAATTTTATGTTTTGTTGAGAATCTTAAAAACAAAAATTTGCAGATAAAGAAATCGTTCATTCTTAGATTAAAACTGATTCCGACAAACGATTCAAAAAAGCTACAAACACGTCCATCCTCTTTGACTGATTACCCGATAACTGATGTATCCATGGCAATCACGGGTGGCTTCCCTCCTCTACATGTAGCAAGGCGTCGAGATGACAAGTTTTAAAGCTACGCAGATGATCACAAGGTCGATACTCCGCGTTTAAATGCTATGGGAGATGAACGCAGATTACTTTTTTTTTTACAAATATACCCATAGCGTCTTTAGACAATGTGATCTCCAGGGCTGAGATGGTAGGCCCTGGAGGTTTACTCTAGGCTGTGATGGTTGGCCCTCGCCCGTGATGGCGCCGGCAGGATTTTTTCACTGTGGTGCCTGTGATTAGAGGCTCATACTGCCCCTGACTGTCATTCGATGCACTCGCCGTCGAAGGTAGAGTTAATGGCAGCATGTGGGTGATCTTCGGCCACTCGACGATTGCAGAAAGATTTTGGCACCCCTCTGATATCGGACTCGGCCCACCGAACACGCCACAGCAGGCACTAACCACTCTGCCACCGCCTCCCCTACGCCACCGGGTAAAGCGTACCTTGGCACATGAGCTACGCATCAGCTTTATATATAATCTGATCCAGCTGACGTTATGGAGGGAAGGTTCTCTAATTGTCGCCTGTATGCCTCGCCAAACAAGACACACACAGTGACCACACACACATACAAGACACACACACACACATATATGTATATATATATATATAATATATATATATTATA
>JACEEZ010019856.1:20000-27500 GCA_016584305.1 Chionoecetes opilio | reverse complement strand
TGACCTATCTTTTCCCAGAGCATAGCATATGGCACTGATATCCAGGTACATGAAGTTCTTTCCAGTTCCAAAGGCTACCCAGATGGCTGCCATCTGATGCTGGCTGGTCAGGGAATGATACTTTCCTATCAGTATGACAACGACGTCTGTGTCGACAGTGCGTACCAAACAGGTGGTGCATCCCTTGTCCAGCGCATCTTTCAGGTGAACGACAATCCTTGTATCGGCCTCTTCATGGTCACATCGTGGCATGGAGTGGTCGGAACCTCTGCTGATCACATCTGTGCCTGATGTTATGAAGACCTCCTTTCCGTCTGGCCAGTCATTGGAGCCGACTTTGTCTGAAAGGAACTGGAAAAGCTCCTCCTTGTTTGTGGAATCCCGGAGGAAGTCAGGCCAGTTGCTGGGCACCTTGGTTGGACCGCCGACCTTTCTCCGCACACCTTTTCCCCTTTTCTCTCTAGTTGACTCCTTGATACTGCTGGCAATGTAGCTGTCCCAGACCACATCGACTCTTCTGCAGGATTCAAGTAGCTTCAGGATGTGGGGGATGCAAACGCCATTAGCATTGAATGTGGTGACATTAGTATGTGGAAGCAGATACACCACAGCAACACCGTCGAGAATTCTTGCATCCAGAAACGGCGGTGTAATATGCATTTAATTAAATAAAAATAAAAAAAAGTTCTATTATGCAGGCTATCCTATCGGGGAGGCGGTAGCAGTGGTTAGCGTCTCTCAGTGGCGTTCTCGGTGACCCGAGTTCGATCCCCGAAGAAAACCAAAATCTTTCTGCACCGTCGAGTGGCCTAAGAACACCCACATGCCCTGCCCATTAACTCTACCTTCGATTGCGAGTGCATCGGATGACACAGGGGGGCGGCATGAGCCTCTAATCACAGGCGTCACTATAAAAATCCTGCCTGCGCCACCACGGACGAGGGCCAACCATCACAGCCCTCAAGTGAACCTCTGGGGCTTAACTACCGAGCCCTGGGTCACTATTGCCTACAGGCGCTATAGGCACAAAATGTTAAATAAAAAAAAGAAAAAAGAAAAAAGATTGTGTTTAAAAAAAATGTTCGGATCGCTTGGCGCCGGTTCTAGAATTGAAGCTTGGATTCTGAGGAATACCTGGACAAAATGTGGTGCTTTTATCCGGCATGTCCCCATCAACTACCTAAGCTGCCTCACTATAGGGGTGGTGAGGCTGGCGGTGAGGCTGGCGCTGTTAAATTTCGACTGTTTTAACACCGCCAGGCTGATTTTGGCCCCTCCAACCCTTCCCGATATTGGCCACACTGCCCTCGTCATTCACGCATCAGTGCTCGACATGCTCCAGTGAAGGCAGGTCGTATATCGCAGCGCTCCGTGAAAAAATGTCTTGTTCAAGTTGTACCTATACCTATACCCCTACTACTACTACTACTACTATTACTACTACTTCTACTACTTCTACTACTACTTCCACTACTACAACTACTTCCACTACTACTACTACTACTACTACTACTACTACTACTACTACTATTACTACTACTTCTACTACTTCTACTACTACTTCCACTACTACTACTACTTCCACTACACTACTACAAACTACTACTGCTATTTAACTACCACTACCATACTACTCCCACAAACCCACTACTACTACTATTTAACTACTACTACTATTATACAAACTACTACTACTCCCTCCCACGAGTGGCGCCACCATAAAAACAGCCCGGCCCCCACTGAGAAAGCTCGGGCAATTATTCACAATTTCTGAAGTTCCCTGGGGATCTACTGTGAAAACATGATCAGAAGAGATAAAAAAAGTTTTTCCTGCATCATCATCTTCAGTGTGGATGTAACCTGGAACACGAGCTCCTTTGAAGGTTTATAGAGGGTAAATTTCTTTTGTTAGGGGCCGGGCCCAAGGAATCGTCTTTGGTTCTTGACGGTTCTGGAACCCTCAAACAATTTGTCCCCCCTGCCCGGGGGGTTGCACTAAAATTGAAAAAAGGGAAATGGGGACGTCCTTTTTTTTATATCTGAGTTTATACTAAAAAACTTGAGTGATCATTGTTAAAGGAAACGCAATTGAAACTCCCCCCATTTTTTATCCTTCCCATGAAAACCGTTGGCCCGTAATTTTCCCCATGACAAAGTAACAGTGGGTAGGGGTTAACAAGAGTAAAATCGTTAATAGCCTTCTGTGCTTCTTAAATTTTCCAGCAAAAAGAAAGATTTTTCCTCCTGTACCTTGATGATGTCCTTCTATCTTTTTACTCCCATAAAGAAATAAAAAAAGGAAAAGGGAAGCTACTCTGCAATTTTTTAAAAAGAAAAACTACCTTTGGGGGGGGAAACCTTTAAAAAAAACCCAAGGATTTTTCCTAGCCCATCATTGACCGGGCATAAAGGGACTGAATTTGAGTGATTATAAACTTCGTTACTAACCTTTAAGCGGTTACCCCAAGGGGGTTTGGGAAAATTTTTGGGAAACCCTGTTGGCTAACTCCAAAAGGGGTCAAAAAAATTTAAATGAACTGCTTCCTAAAACCCATGGACATGAAAACGGGGTTTTAAAACCCACTCCCGCTAAAATGAGACAAGTGAGGGGAAATATGTTTTTTACTAAAAAGTAATTTTTTGAAAAGGGCTATTGAAGGAATAGGGGAAACTCCCAAAGGGGATGTAGTTAACACAAAACAAGAGAAGATATAAACTTGATGCTAAACCTTGGGGGAATTTAAAACGCCCCTGAAATTGCGGGCAATTTTGGCTTACAAAAGCCCTAAAACCCTTCAAGAAAGGATCCCAAAAGCAAAACAATGCCGAAGCTTTGGGTTTGCCTGCGCCCTAGTAGGGGAAAAGGGGAGGCTATGAAGTCATCATGAAGAGGAAGGGCGTGGTGCCAGCCAGGAGGGGAAAAACCCACCGAAACGAGGGGAAACTGCGGGTCCCCTGAACGATCCAGGGGAGCTGAGACAAAAAAGGAGGAATAAAGGGCTTTAGGGGCAGCACTTCTGCTGCCCTTTTTAAAAACCCCCTTTAAACGGGTTTCTTTTCCTAAGATGGTAAGGGAATTACTAAAAAGTCTCTGCTGCGGAATCTCTTTAACCGAGTGTTTTTACAACGAAGTGTGGGAAGGCCAGCTGGGGGGGTCACAAACGGGGCGGGTTGGAAACAGTCACGGCGGGTAAAAGGACGGGTGTAAGAGGACACCGGAAGTGGGGAAGGATTTACCCTTTAAGCTCCCTACCAAGATTTTTTTGATATTTTCATAGGAGGAGTAGACAGCAAGTTGAAAGGGATAAATATAAAAAGGTTTTAAAATTAAAAAAGTGATTGGATTTAAAAATTAATTCAATATTGAGCTTGAAATCAGATCTAAGATGTTAGGGCTTAAAGGTACTTTTTAGCATTAAGGGACAGGGGAAAACTTTTTTCAATCCTGATTTAGGGCCTGAAAACTTGTGGTTAAATAAATTCTAGGGACGGGATTTTGGAAAGAAAAAACCCCAAGGGTATCAACAGGGAAAAAAGGAAAATTTTTTTTGGTTTTTGGGTTTTTTACTTAATTTCGGGTTTTTACCCTTTTAAACCCTTAAAATTATTTTTTTTTTCCAAAAAAAAAGGGAAATTCAAAATATCTTAGTTTGTGTCTTTTAATTTTTTTGTTCATTGATTGAAAAATTTTAAATCTGATCAGGGATTTTTAACGGGGCCTAGTTTTAATTTTAAAAATTTTTACGGGAAACTTTTTTAATACAGAAAAAACTGGGGATGCTAAAATTTTTTTGATGAAAACAATGATTGTTTTGGGGTGGGGGGCCACCTTCCCCAGAAAGCGCTGCAATCCATGGCTGGCCCCCGGAAAGGGGGGATGGCTATTTTTTTGGAGGAAAAATTTTTAAACCTGAAAATTAATAAAAATTTTTTTGGGAAAATTTAATGTTATGGAATTGAATGTTAATATTTTGGAAGAAATATTTTTTTTATAATGGGGGTACCTGAACATTATTTTTGGGGAGCCCCTCAACACTAAATCATACCTGAAATATTGTTTTTTGGAAAATTTTTAAATGAAATGATTTTAAAATTTTTTGTTTTCCATTTTTTTTTATTGGTGTTTTTTAATGCTGACCCCCTTTTTTCTGGGGGGGCGGGGAAAAATCTTTTCTTTTTTATGTCAAGAAATTCACGGTTTGCTATGCCCTTGGGACCTGCTTGGGAGAGATGCCTCCCCTTCACAGGGTAGGGGGAACAGCCCAAACAGGTGGCGGACCATATATTTTGGTGGGCCTTGTGATCACATTGATGTCAGTGAACCCAAAGGGTTTTTTATATGTTATAAAGGGTTCTGTAAACCTCCCATTATTTAAAGATGGAATTTAAGGGAGTCCAATATACTCACACACCTCCCCAAAGCAATAACACAGACTCTGCACAAAAATTCCTTAAATTGGCAAAAATTAGAGGGCAATGTTTTAAAGGGAACATAAAACAGACTTTTGAAAATTTAAACAAAAGCTTTTTGCGCATGCCCAAAAATAAAATTGGGGGTCAAAAAAACGGGGTTGCCAAAACCCTTTGCTCTAAAGGAAATAAAATAAAGTTTTGATTCAAGGGAAACCCAACCCTTCAGGAAGCGAGTGAAAAATATAAGAAAAAAGTTGTTAAATGAAATAAATTCAAGGTTATTCCGGGGATGAATGGGGGGTAAGGGGCTTCAAAGGTAGACAAGGGGATGGGTACCTGGGTTGGTTAGCAAGGTAACAGCTATAAACCCCCAACCCCCCATGAGGTCATGCCCCAAACCAAACCCGAAAAACTTTTAAAAGGGAAGGGATTAAGACATTTTAAAAAAAATGAACAAAAAAGAAATAGTAAAAGTATCATATTCAAATTTTTGAGATAAAAACCAACAAAATTTTGGGAAAGGGGGTTTAAAAGAAAAGAGGAAGGGGAAAAATCTAGTGGGATAATTTTAAGGGATATCAGTGATGCACAGATTGCTACTATTTTGTTTGGTCACTTTTTTCAAAAGTCCAAAATGGGACTTAATACAAAGAATGACCCTGATTTCCTGAAAGAATTAAAAAAAATGTGGCCCGAAAAAAAAAAGTAACTTAAGAAATTTTTAGTGCTACTATCCCAAAAATAATTTTTTTTCTTCTGTGAATGATGGATTTTGGGCCCTGAGGAATTCATTGCTTTTTTCCTTAAAATGCTTCACATGACTTTTTTTGAATATTTTCCATGTTTTTAATATTTTTATTCCCCCTTTTTTTCTTCCCGGGGATCTGCTAAGGGGCCTATTACTCCCTTTTCCTAAAAAATAAGAAACATACAATCTTTCCCCCAAATATAGACCTTTATTTCAAAACCTCCCTGTCTGCTGAAAAACTTTTAAACATGTTTTTAAAAAATTTTTTAACTAAAAACT
Organism: Chionoecetes opilio; assembly: GCA_016584305.1. NCBI lineage: Eukaryota > Metazoa > Arthropoda > Malacostraca > Decapoda > Majidae > Chionoecetes > Chionoecetes opilio. The sequence goes on along the minus strand of JACEEZ010019856.1, from coordinate 22,060 downwards.
CCCCTTTAATTTTAGGCAGTTAGGGTTTTAAAGGAAAGGGTCATCCCTACTTTATGCTTTTTTTTGGTAAAAGGTTTTGAGAAGCTACCCAGCTCAAAAGGGCATCTCCCTTTCCACTTTTGTTGATTTAAATAAAGCCCTTTGTAAATAGATCTTTCCTGCTTGGTAAGGAAAAATGTTATCCTCAGGTCCCACCTTTGACTGACCCCACATTAATGCCTACTTTAGAAACCAACAAACCAAGTCAGATGGCCCTCAGTCCAAGAGTGAAATTTTTTTTCATTGAACAGGGGGAAGGCCCGGGAGGGGTTTTTCCCCATTTTTTATTTAATTTTTATATAAAAATTCCTTATTGAAAAAATTTTTCCCGCTTGGGCATAGGATGTAGGGGGTTTGGGGTCCCCCAGACTTATGTTGTAGGTTACGCTGATGATCGGGTTTTCCTGGCTGCGTCAAGAAAAAAAGACTGGGGTATTTTTACAATTGTTTTTGTAATGAAATTTTAAATCACAAAATTGGGGATAAACAAAAAAAAAAACCCGATGTAAAGAGTTTAAAATTTAAAAAAAAAAATTGTATTGGTAATAAAAAACTTTAAAGGGGATGGAAATAAAAGTTTTGAGCTGCCACAAATCCCTTTGGACACAAAAAATTTTTCCCTTTAATTTTTAAAATAGTGATGGGCATCGATTTTCCGTTAAACTCATTTTACTCATCTTTTTTAAAAGTGTATAAAAGAGATTTTAAGTTTTTTGATTTTTAAAAGTTCTTTTTTGTTTTTATTTAACTCTTTCTGCTGTCCCCGAATATGGCCTTTTGGGCCCCAGGAATGATACCCTCAGTTTTTTTTATCTTGGTTTTTTTTTAAAACGTTTAAAAGTGCATATTTAAAAATGGTTTAAAAACTCATGTTTGGGGGTACCTCCCTAAAGGGCCCGGGGCCACACCCCTGCTGAAAAATGCAATCAATTATTATTTTAAGGGATCTCACGCCCTTAACAAGTTTGAATTCTTAAAAGACTGATTGGTCAACCAAACCTATCATTAAATATAATATATTTTCTATACAAAAGGGCTTTTTTTGACTTAAAGTGAGACATTTAATTATCTATTTTCCCTATCAATTATTGAAGAGGCCTCTGGATGGGTTTTTAAGGGCCAGGATAGTCCCGGGGACAGCGCCCCCAGGAGAAAGGGGAGGCCCCTGTTTTTTTTTTTATTATAAAAATCCCCTATAAATTTGGGGTTAACTTTTTTAAAATTTCCCATGTTTTTTTTCAAATGTATTACAAAATTTTTTTGTTTTGTAATATATATTTCTTTTTCGACATTTTAAATTTTTTATCAATTGATTTTAAAAGGGGTTTGCCTATTCCTTAATTTTTTTTTTTTTTTCATGTATGGATTTTTAATTTTTATATCTTAAAAAGGGGAAACCCTAAAAATAAAATACCTGAAAAATGTTCATATAAATTTTGTTTCAAATTATGCTGTTTGTATAAAAACAATAACATTTATTTTTTTCTTATTTTATATCTCGTGCGTCTACTCTCGTACTATGTAAGTTTCTTACGAAAAATAAAATGTACTGAACTTAACTACTACTACTACTACTACCCGGGTACTCTACCACTACCAAATACCACTACTACTACTACTACACTACTACTAAATAAATACTACTATTTCTACTACTCCTTTCTACTACTACCACTACCACTACCCCTACTAAATCTAAATACACCACTACCACTCCCACTTTCTACTACCACTACCACTCCTTTCTACTACTACCACTACTACTACTACTACTACTACTACTACACTACTAGTAATACTACACCCACTACTACCAAATACTACTAACTTGGGTACTAAATACCCCTACCACTACACTACTACTCTACTACTACTACTACTACTACTACTACCACCACTACTACCACTCCCCTACTTCTACCATACTACTACTACTACTACTATAATACTACTAAACCACTAAATACTCTACTACACTACTACCCACTACTACTACTACTACACTACTACTCCCAAATAAC
>JACEEZ010019856.1:5000-15000 GCA_016584305.1 Chionoecetes opilio | reverse complement strand
AAATAATTACCTCTTACTTGCACACACATCGTAAACCTTGCATTATAATACTCCTGATATATATAATATGATCTCCCTATATAAATGATCTCCCAAATGTATTTACAAATTTAAAAACAATACTTTTTGCTGATGACTCTACTTTATTCATTACTGGTACAGACCCTACATCCTTGATAGAAACAGCCAACCAAGACCTAGAAAATTTTTATAAATGGTGTTTGAGTAATAGACTAACCGTCAATTTAAACAAAACGTATTATATGCTCTTTACCAACAAGGCGACTAAAATTCTTCCTACTCTGATATACAACAACAATGTCATCAACAGAAATAACCAACACAAACTACTAGGTGTAACTTTTGATGATAACATATCCTTTAAACCACACATTAATGAATTATGTCTTAAATTGTCTAGAATCGTATCTCTATTATATCAAATTAGAGACCTTATGCCTGATAATATACTTAAAATTCTCTATAATGCCCATGTATTGCCACACTTTCAATATTGTACTCCAGTCTGGTGCAACACATATCCCACTCATTTACTTCCCCTGTTCCGGCTACAAAAAAAAATAATTAGGATCATTACGAATTCGGGCTACTTTGATCATACTCACCCTTTATTTAAGAATATGAACATCTTGAAATTATTTGACATAAACAAATTACAGATTGGAATATATATGCACAAATTAGTTACTGGTGGTCATTATATTAACTTGCTCCCTCAACATAACTACCCCACCCGCAACTGTGAACACCTCCGTGTACCACAACATAACCTGACAGTTTTTCAACACTCACTAGCCTACTCTGGTCCCAAGATATGGAATAATATACCCGACTCTGTTAAGACCCTACCAACATTATGTTCATTTAAAAGGCAATACAAAAAGTATTTATTGTCCCAATACTGACAAGATATTTGTTCTAATATTTGTTCTAATATATTTCTAATGATGGTCATGTAGATTTATTATAGTGCCAACAATACATTTTATTAGCATTCTACAAATGAATTTTTGAGCAATTGTCTATGTATTTCTCCTGATATTTGTTTTTGTTTGTGTTTTTTTTTGTTTACCTTGTTTTTCTTTTTTTTTTCTTTTTTTTTCTTCTTCTTTTATGTAATTGCTACTGACGTCCTAGATAAACTTGTTTGTAAACTACAGAGATGCTGCCCGAATAGCCGTATGGCTTCGTATGGGCTGCTTACACAAATTATGTTATATAACTTTATTAACGTATGTATTATGTATGGTAAGCATATTAAAGTGTTTCAAGTGTTACAAGTGTTTCCTGCCTACAGCATATTTCAAGTGTTTATAATTAGTTTAATTTCACGTTACATTTTTCCGGATATCCTTGAAATAGAGTGTTTTCTGCAATATCTTCCCTGTGAAATAAGATGAAGGTGTTTAATATCGCTGCCTTATCGCTTAGTATGCACTTTTCATGGCTCTTTTTGCTCGTGTAGATGAATTTTGCAATTAATACACTACTTCATCATTTATCTTTCTAGACTTGGTACTCAAGTCCAAAAATAATGAGGTTTAAAGGTGTAATAATTAAGATTTTCACACTTTTCATAAAAACTGTGAATTAAGAATGTGAAATAGTTTTGTCTGCATCAAGTTTGTCCACTGCAGATCTTTTTATGCATTATGGCTGCGTCCTAATCATCGGATGCTTCATTAATGACGCCTGCATGATTAATGGTGTTACGGATTATTGCATTGCCGGCTGCACACGAGGCTCTACTGTTTGTTATACTTGTTTGTCACTCCAGTATATCCACACTGTAAAAATACACCGCTGATTAGAAGTGATTTTCCCTCTTCCCTCCCCCTGTGTATTTCCCTACATGTAGTATTCTTTCTTTGTATAGAGTTGAAGATCTAAACGATGAGTGTGTATGTGTGTGTCTGTGTCTGTGTCTGTGTCTGTGTATGTGTGTGTGTGTGTGTGTGTGTGTGTGTGTGTGTGTGTGTGTGTGTGTGTGTGTGTGTGTGTGTGTGTGTGTGTGTGTGTGTGTGTGTGTGTGTAAGATATATATATATATATATATATATATATATATATATATATATATATATATATTAATATATATTAGAGAGAGGAGAGAGAGAGAGAGAGAGAGAGAGAGAGAGAGAGAGAGAGAGAGAGAGAGAGAGAGAGAGAGAGAGAGAGAGAGAGAGAGAGAGAGAGAGAGAGAGATGAGAGAGAGAGAGAGAGGAGAGAGAGAGAGAGAGAGAGAGAGAAGAGAGAGAGAGAGAGAGAGAGAGAGAGAGAGAGAGAGAGAGAGAGAGAGAGAGAGACGAGAGAGAGAGGAGAGAGAGAGAGAGAGAGAGAGAGAGAGAGAGAGAGAGAGAGAGAGAGAGAGAGAGAGAGAGAGAAAGTTTGTATTCAATCTATGTAATGCATTTTCTGCGTGTTTCTATTCATCTAGGACTTTAAAGGTTCCTCAGAGCGTGATAGAAGGAAGCGGGAAGAAGTGGTTACCGAGAAAAAAAAGTTACGGGACAAGGAAAGAGGAAAAGGTGAAGGAGGACGGGAAAGGGAATGTTTTTGGTGGCGAATAACAGCAGTGGGAGAGGCTGTGGTATACGTGTGGTGCGGGTCTCGTAGGGAAAAATGTGGTTTGCTTACACTGCCACGACTGCATCAAATTTTCATGGTCGCTGTGAAGGTTTGGAGGGAGAGCGTGACTGCAGCTCCATTGCAAAAATTTGTTTTTGCGTGTACAATAATTGGAAGGTGAAAGGAAAGTGTTTACATTCATACTTGTTCGTCTTACTCCAAGATTGTCATTGTGTCTTTCCTTTATCCTGATCTCCTGTTGTTGTTTTAGTGTGTGTTTTAAAAATGAAGACTGATATATTTATCCGCATATATTTATCCCTTTATCCTCAACCTTTGATTTATTTTGTTTGTTTCAAAGCAGCAGTTTCGTGTATGTATGTATGTATGTAATAACTGTTGTAATATAGTATTTTATGGGAAGGAGAAGCTGAAGTGAGTAAGATTTTTTGTTTACATTTCGTCTTTTTCTTTGTTTCGTAATGATAATGAAAACTGAATACAAAACCCACGAAGGTAACCACTATACAGTGTTGAGCCTTGTATCTATTCTTCCTATATTTTCCTCGCGTCAATTGCTCCCACAAAGTTCACTGCCCGGCTGGAGACTTGTAGTACATTGTCGCGTGTCAATCATTGTCCATAAGTAATGAGTCCCGCGACATGTATTGTATCTTGTCATGGGAGAATTGTGACGCAGAAAGCAAGGTATTGGGTAGCCTTCAATCTGTCTGGCGCGCCACCGGACAACCGTTCACAACATGTCCTCCTGATGATGATGATGATGATGATAATGATAATGGTTGCCACTTGATATAATACTCTATAGGCAATGAGTAGGAAGCATTGTTTGAGTCACCGGGCGGAGGCGTCTGGTATACACAACCTTCGTCTCTACATGTCTGTACTTCCTTCCCTTGCTTTGACCGCCACCAACCCAGTTTTTTTCGCTAAAATTTAAGGAGAATCTGCGTTCATTTCCCGCCGGGCCCGTCCTTCGCTGCGGCTGCCTCACGCGTGCTTGCGCCAGGCAGCTGCCACTCCGACACTAGTATTTTCATATGTGACTGAATCTGAAATGTTCTCCGGCGTTGTACTGGACAGATGGCACGATTTTACACTTCTGTCTCGTTAGTTTTTGTCAAAACATTCACTGTTGAAAGAAGAGAGAGAGTAGCACGAGAGAGACGAGTAACATAGAGGAGAAGAGAGAGAAGAGAGGACGAGAAGAGACGAGAGGAGAGGAGAGATGGAGTAGAGGAAGAGAGAGAGAGAGAGATGAAAGAGAGAGAGAGAGAGAGAGAGAAGAGGAGAGAGAGAAAAGAGAGAGAGAGAGAGAGAGAGGAGAGAGGAGAGAGAGAGAGAGAGAGAGAGAGAGAGAGGAGAGAGAGAGAGAGAGAGGAGAGAGAGAGAGAGAGAGAGAGAGAGAGAGAGAGAGAGTGAGAGTGCAGGTGTGTCGCGCCAGGCACTGGACGGCTCGTGCAAGTGTTACGTATCACACTGTACTTATTGCACAACGCAGGCAGCAGGTGCGCTGTGGTGGGGGAGGCAAGGCAAGAAAGATGTGGGACTTACACAGTCCTCAAAACTTTCCTCACTCCTGTGAACTCCTTTTCACCTCTCTCCACTTCCTCGTTATCCTCAATCAAAAATATGATTTCTTGTGTTATTTCAACGTTCATAATTATTTTTCAGCGTCATTTTCTTCTGCTAACCATCCTAACTAACAGTCCTTTATCATTGATTTTGTGTTCATCTTATTCTCCTAAACTCATCCCGCCTTTGGTTTCCTGCTATCGTAGTCGTGTTCCTGTGTTGGTATGTTACGCGCGTCGCCGTGTGGCAGATGTTCAGCGTGTTGTTGGAAGCCAGACTTGCGAGCCTCTTAAAGATGCGGCACAAATCATTGTTGTGATTGCTTTAAGTTTTTATTCTTTTATTTATTTCTCTGCCGACGGAGTTGTTGGATTTTTTCAAGTGTTTGCCATTACATGGTGTTGGAAAATACTACTACTACTACTACTACTACTACTACTACTACTACTACTACTACTACTACTACTACTATACTACTACTACTACTACTACTACTTCTACTACTACACCTCGGTAATAGCATCTCGGTTGATCGGTTCGGTATATGTGTCAGTCTGTTTATTAGCAGGATTACAGAAAAAAACGATGTACGGATTTACATGACTGCGGTGATAGTCAGGCCCTTAGGGATATTTTTGGGCAGTTTTGTTCAATTTCTTCCAAAAGCACTACATTTGGCCCAGATGTTGCCCATGCCATGCTTTTTCGATTTCTGACGGGCGCCAAGACGAGCGCCCCTCGGGGCCGCCATATTGGCGAAGTACAAAATGGCCGCCACCCAGATTAGAGGAAAATCAGTTAAATATGTCTGTAAACCATGTATGATACTACTTTTCAGGGGTTTTCGAGGTCGAGGAAACCATTTATGATGTTATTTTGATGATTTGAGGTCAAGGTCAATCCCTCAAGTTCATCTTAAAGGTCATTTTCGGGTCAAACATGTCGGTTTTTGAGTTTTCTATTTCCTAATTTTCAGTCATATGCAGTTCATCAGTCTAATTACAAATGTATGGATTTTAATTTAAGAACTCTATGCCATATCTTTGTGTTTGATTTTTGAGTTTTTATTTTGTTTCAGATAATGCCGTGTCTGTGAGTGTCGACATTCTGAGATGCAACAGGGGTGCCTGATGCCATGCGGACCTGACGCAGTTCACTAGTGTGAACTCTGTCTTCTACCGAAAATATTAATTGGGAAATCATTTGTTTTTGTCCATTGGACAAACCTCATGAAGCCTTGCAAACTCCTAAAGTGGAGGGACTTGAATCTCTTGAGAGAGATCTGAAAGACTTTAATGCTTATAGTGCTGATACTCCTCCTCCTGGTATCAATATCACAATTAGTCAGCTGAATGATGGCTCAGGTATTGCAGAATCTCTGAAATCACATAAGGCTAGGTATCACAAAACCTGTAAGAGTTATTGTAGTAGTTCTCGGGTAAAACGGGCGAGAGAGAAACTTCAGAAAGAAACCGGTCCTCAGAATAGTCCAAAAAAACTCAGGTCATTCAGTGAATTATATCATTTGAACAAGCCATGAGCTGTGTGATATGTGAGGGTGAGGAGGTTAACCTCCATAAGGTAGTCACTGATGTTAACCTCCACAAGATAGTCACCGATGTTGTAGATGCCAACCTCAAGCGTTGGGCAAAGACCAACGAAAACTTTCAATAATTTTGTAGACTGTGTGCTGTAGCGGCTGATGCACATGCAGGTGACACCTATTACCACCATCAGTGTTATGTCCGTTTGTGAGACTCTGCTCGCGCTGCCGAGTGACGAGAATTGGTGGGTCCCGTACCTCCACCTTTTGAATCATGAGCACAGCTCATCTGTGCTCAAATCGTAATTAACACTAAAATTTCGCTTATCACCTAAAACTGATACAACCACCATCACCATCTAAACTTCCACCACCACCACAGTTGCCATGTTCATTTTATTAAGATTTTTATCATTACATACTAATTTACTCTTTTTCTTCTTTTGAATTTTTATTCTCGTATATCTCACCATAGTCAGGGAGGGCCCTTAGCGATGATCGAAAATGCAGACACCACCTCATTGAAGCTCTCAGAGCTAGGCGAGATGTATCACAGCCTGAGTGAATAAGGTCGCCCATGCCGAGATAAAAAAGAGCCACACTCAACTCGATTCAAAGAGCACCTTCTTGACCTCTTACCTCAATGTGGTGAGTTTTCAAGAAGCCTGAAGGCAGAAAGGATGTTTATATATCGTACAAAGTCATGGATGCTGATGAGGTGGCAAAGACGTATAGGTCTCAAATTGAGGTAATTGACTTTGAGCGATATATAAACCGACATGTTCGACCAGAAAATTACCTTTCAGATGACCTTGAGGGGTTGCCCTTGACCTCAAATCATCAAAATAACATCCGAAATGGATTATCGACTTCGAAAACCCCTAAAAAGTGGTATCATACATGGTTTACAGACATATTTAACTGATTTTCCTCTAATCTGGGTGGCGGCCATTTTGTATTTCGCCAATATGGCGGCCCCGAGGGGCGTCCGTCACGGCACCCATCAGAAATCAAAAGAGCATGGCATGGGCAACATATGGGCCAAATTTGGTGCTTTTGGAAGAATTTGAACCAAAATATCCCTAAGGGCCCTGACTATGACCTATACTTCACGGCTAACACGTGGTGGAAGCAGAGCGTCAGAGCCTCCCGGTGACAGGGAAGTTATTGATAGATATTAATGACAAGTGATACCCAAGTGTTCCCCAAGTCACCACTCGCGTTAACGCCTCGACCGTCGCCTCATGCATATTGATCCTGGGTTTTTTGTGTTAAGAAAGAACTGTGGCATAATGTGGAAAGACTGGCTGTGTGTTATGTGATGTGAATATATCCAGAGGGAAAGAGGGAAAGGTATGAAAGAATATACAGTATGGAAGAGTGAGAAAAATCGTGCGAAATAATCATAAATGCGAAAAAATGAGTTGTTGAGTAGCGGATAAATGATAAAGCGTTTCAAGATAAAGGAGGTGGAGGGGAAGGAGGAAAGAAAGCAGCATGAAAAGAGAGTAAGAGGAAGAGGGAAAGAAGTACAAGTAAAGAAGGGAGTCGAGAGTGAAGTAGAAAGCGGAGGACTGGAGAAAGAAACTCCACCTTAATAAACTCCACGTGACCATCAGGTAAAGAGGTTATGAGGGCGCAGGGAGGAAATAGGAGGCGAGGGACGCAGGAAGGAAATATAAGGCGAGTAACACCCCAAATAAGACTCAGAAGATAAATGTTCCGTGAGTGTTGTGGAAACTTCTCTCTTTCTTTTCGGGTGCAATTTTGATTTCTTACTCAGATTAGCTTAAAAAGAATACTTTGCTTTCCTTTTTTACTTATTTGACGTGTGGTCCTCGTGGAGAAAGACAGGAGAGGAGAGAGAAAGAAGACAGAAAAGAGTAGGAAAAAGAGCATAGTGCATAGAAGAGGAGAAGAATGAGAAAGTGCAGTAGGAGAAATATGAAGAAAAAGTTGAGTAAAACGCAGAGGTAAGAAGCAGCTAAGAGAAAGAAGTGTTAGGAGACACCCTAAGCTTGTCACCTGCAGGACACGAGTCTGGAATGAGAGATGAACACTACACAGTACGATTTATGTAAGAGAAAATAAATAGCGTTATTATGCCTGGATTTGATGTGTTTATGTGTTGCAAGTTTTATTTTTTGGAAAATATACCTTTAAGTGACCTTTTGCAAGCCAGGTGACAATACCAACTTAGCAAAACGTGAATATAAAGCCTCTCGACTCAATGAGCTCATTATTGTGTTAAAGGGTTTATGGCGTCAGGTTGTATCTTGTAGTTAATAATATAGCAGTTAGTTAATGTGTAATGTTAGTTAATGTGTAATGTTATGTTAGTTAATGTGTAATATTAGTTAATATGTAATGTTAACTAGTGTAGTTAATGAAGCATCTTGCAGCAGACGCCGAGACACAGGCGAGGAGATAGGTGCGATATATATATATTATATATATATATATATAAGAGGAGAGAGAGAGAGAGAGAGAGAGAGAGAGAGAGAGAGAGAGAGAGAGAGAGAGAGAGAGAGAGAGAGAGAGAGAGAGAGAGAGAGAGAGAGAGAGAGAGAGAGAGAGAGATGAGGAGAGAGAGAGGAGAGAGAGAGAGAGAGAGAGAGAGAGAGAGAGAGAGAGAGAGAGAGAGAGAGAGAGAGAGAGAGAGAGAGAGAAGAGAGAGAGAGAGAGAGAGAGAGAGAGAGAGAGAGAGACCCAAACGGCTGTATTAAAGATACAGAAACAGAACTACAGAGACACACACACACACTCAGATAGAGGCAAGACAGACAATAAAACATGAAGAGGAAGAAATGAACAGCCGGGCAGCAATGGCCTCGCTTCCCGCCATCAAACTTTCTTTCTTTGATGTCCACTTGAGTCTCCACTTGAGGGTTGCGTGGGCGCCAGTGTCTGAGGGAACGCGTCTTTGTCTTGGAAATTACAACAGTTCTCCTCAGCTGCAGGGAGACGAGACAAGACGAGACGAGACGAGACGAGACGAGACGGGACAGGTTGCCTCTGTCATTGCCCCTGCCAATGTCAGGTTGCCTCTTAATAGTAACACACCATGTTGTCCAAGTACATGTAAACTCATTTAGTATTGGAATAGTGAAATAGAGAAATATAAAATTAGAATAGTAACCCATGTATGTATGTTAAGCTAGGAATAATTTACACATTCCTAAAAGTAAAAGTTCTTAGTAGTCCAGCTGAAGCTCCTGACTGTAAAACCTATAAGAATAAAGGTAAAAAAAGAAAAAGAAAAAAAAAGAGAGATTTTCTTTACCAGTAAGAAAGACTGGAAAAGGGGGCTGGTCGTCCCTATCTGGAAAGGGAAAGGGGACCGTCAGGACTGCAACAATTACCGCGGTATTACACTGCTCAGCGTACCAGGCAAGGTGCTTGCCCATCTATTGCTGACACGAATTCGCAGTCATCTGGTGAAGCATCAGAGACCTCAGCAGTCTGGGTTCACGCCTGGTAAGTCAACAACGGACCGTATCCTAGCGCTTCGTGTCCTGGTGGAACGCCGACGTGAGTTTCGACAGGGGATGCTTGCAGCCTATGTTGATCTCAAGAAGGCGTTTGACTCAGTGCATCGTGAGTCACTCTGGGATCTTCTGCGACTTCGAGGGATTCCTGCAAGGACTATTGGTTTGATAACTGGTCTGTATTCTGGGACTGAGAGTGCTGTGAAGTGTGGGGCAGGTGTATCCAGCTTCTTTCCTGTGAATACAGGAGTGAGGAAAGGGGTGCGTCCTTGCCCCATCCTTTTCAACGCTTGTAGGGACTGGGTATTGGACAAGGTTGTAGATCAAAGTGATTGTGGAGCATCCGTCGGCAACACCAAGATCACTGATCTTTTTTTTTTGCCGATGATGCAGTAATTTTTTGCTGAGTCGCTGGAGGTCCTGGTGATGGCTCTCGAGGCGCTGCACGAGGGGCGAAGCCTTTGGGACTTGAGGTCTCCTGGCTCAAGACCAAGGTCCAGGTGTTTGGAGACTTACTAGATGAAGCCAGTACAGTCTGTTCATGCGTGTTGGCGGGGACATTGAGATCTTGGAAAGTTTTACATACCTTGTAGCGCAGTCCATAATGACGGCGGGTCACGTCAAGAAGCCTTACGGCGGATTGGCATACCCCACGGTGCTATGGACTCGCTCAGCGGGAGTATCTGGCGTTGTCGGTACCTGTGCAGGAGGACAAAGATCCGGATCTTCAAGTCGCTTGTGATCCCTGTCTTACTCTATGGTTGTGAGACATGGACACTAAATA